>CAUYPK010104585.1:0-39503 GCA_963574355.1 Loris lydekkerianus | reverse complement strand
CTCTATAAAGAGAATTATAAAACTCAGAGAAAATAAATAGCTGAAGATGTTAACAAATGGAAAAACATACCATGCTCGTAGGTAGGAAGAATCAACATTGTTAAAATGTCCGTATTACCCAAAGCAATTTACAAATTTAATGCAATTCCTATCAAAGCACCACTGTCATACTTTAAAGATCTGAAAAAAATAGTATTTCACTTTATATGGGACCAGCAAAAACCTCAAATAGCCAAGACATTACTCAGAAATAAAAACCAGTCAGGAGGAATCATGCTACCAGACTATAAATCTATAGTGATCAAAACAGCATGGTATTGGCACAAAAATAGAGAGGTCGATATATGGAACAGAATTAAGAACCAAGAGATGAACACAGACACTTATCGTCATTTGATCTTTGATAAACCTATCAAAAATATTTTATTGCAGCCCAATTCACAATTGCAAAGTCATGGAAAAAGCCGAAGTGCCCATCAATCCACGAATGGATTAATAAACTATGGTATATGTACACCATGGAATATTATGCAGCCTTAAAGAAAGATGGAGACTTTACCTCATTCATGTTTACATGGATGGAGCTGGAACATATTCTTCTTAGTAAAGTATCTCAAGAATGGACGAAAAAGTATCCAATGTACTCAGCTCTACTATGAAACTAATTTTTGGCTTTCATATGAAAGCTATAACCCAGTTATAACCTAAGAATATGGGGAATGGGGAGAAGGAGAGGAGGGAGGGGGGAGGATGGGCAGAGGGAGGGTGATTGGTGGGATTACACCTGCAGTGCATCCTACAAGGGTACATGTGAAACTTGGTAAATGTAGAATATAATTGTCTTGACACAATAACTAAGAAAATGCCAGGAAGGCTATGTTAACCAGTCTAATGAAAATGTGTCAAACTGTTTATAAAACCAATGTATGGTGCCCCATGATCACATTAATGTACACAGCTATAATTTAATATTAATTAAAAAAGTAAAATATAATAAAATAAAATAAATAAATAAAATATACATATATAAATTAGGGGGAAGATTCCCTATTTGACAAATGGTGCTGGGAGAATTGGCTGGTGACTTGTGAAGACTGAAACTGGACCCACACCTTTCACCATTCGCAAAAATTGACTCTGACTGGATAAAAGATTTAAACTTAAGACATGAAACTATAAAGATTCTTGGAGAGAGTGCAGGAGAAACACTTGAAGAAATTGGCCCGGGAGAATACTTTTTGAGGAGGACCTCCAGGGCAATTGAAGCAACACCAAAAATACATTATTGGGATCTGATCAAACTAAAAATCTTCTGCACAGCCAAGAACACAGTAAGTAAAGCAAACAGGCAGCCCTCAGAATGGGAGAGGATATTTGTGGGTTATGCTGACAAAGGTTTGATAACCATAATCCATAGAAAACTCAAACTTATTAATAAGAAAAGAACAAGCAATTCCATTTCATTGTGGACAAGGGATTTGAACAGAAGCTTCTCTGAAGAAGACAGGCACATGACCTACAGACACATGAGAAAATGCTCATTATCTTTAATAATCAGAGAAATGCAAATCAAAACCACTTTGAGATATCATCTAACTCCAGTAAGAGTGGCTCACATAACAAAATTCCAAAACTACAGATGTTGGCATGGTTGTGGAGAAAAGGAAACACTTCTGCGCTGCTGGTGGGAGTGCAAGCTAATACGTTCCTTTTGGAAAGAAGTATAGAGAATACTCAGGGATCTAAAAGTAGACCTACCATTTGATCCTGCAATTCCTCTACTAGGAGTATATCCAAAAGACCAAAAATCACTTTATAACAAAGATATTTGCACCAGATTGTTCATTGCAGCTCAATTCATAATAGCCAAGTCATGGAAGAAGCCCAAGTGCCCATTGACCCATGAATAGATTAATAAATTGTGGTATATGTATACCATGGAGCCTTAAACAAGATGGAGACTTTACCTCTTTTACATTTACATGGATGGAGCTGGAACATATCCTACTTAGTAAAGTATCTCAAGAATGGGAGGGGGGAGATCAGATCGAGGGAGAGTGAATGGTGGGATCACACCTATGCATAATGCAAGGGTACATGTTGGATCTATTAGTATAGAGTATAAATGTCTTAACACAATAATTAAGTGAATGAGATGAGGTATATATTAACCAGTGTGATGTAAGCATTCCTAATTCTATATGAAATCAGTACATTGTACCCCATAAATGCATTGATGTATACATGAAAAATAAAATAAAATAAAATAAAAATGAATTTCCAAGTAAATCTCCATTTCATTCAAATTCTTTAAACAAAGTTCTTTTTAGAGATTTCCAGTGTTTGGTTTGGCATGTAAGGAGCTAAGAACTCACCACTCTATCCTAACAACAAACAAAAAGCTGAAGAAACTGAAAAAGCAACCTTCCTAGATCAGAGAAATGAGGTTACAAAGCAGATGCTGCCCCCCAAACTGGAGAGGCTGACAGGAAAATGCAGAGAACTGCTACTCACTAGGGGAGAAACCCATGAGCAGACACCTCCAAGGGAACAGTGTCAGTGTAGAAAATCTCAACTGTAATTGACAAATCTGTCAGTTGGAGCCTAGAAGCTCAGTGTGGAAAGACTGATAATTAAAACTTCAAAGATACCAAGTTTTAGGGGGGTTTAAACACTTTTGTTAGTTTTACCTTCAGGAGCTTGTTCAGGATCCTACAGGGAATATTGGTGGGAAAAAAACCACCTTTTAGTCTGGCAGGAGAAGAGTAAAAACCTTTTTGAAATATACCAGAGCATTCTGTTCTTTTAACCAGACTGACCTCAAGAGAAGCTATTATTACCAGAGCCTACACTATTGGAGTTTTCTTTTCCAGAGCCTAACAGTTCAGAGAAGCAGAGAAATACCCAATTCCAGCCCACTCTGGTCATTCTGTCACACCTAAAGAGGGAGGGATGTAATTGACCATCACCTTCTAAATTCACAGGGTGAGGTGCAGGCTCACTAAGAGTCTGAGACCTACTACTCATAGGACTACAGAATGCTTCCCCTCACCTAACTCACCACCATAATTCCTACTATTTACCACAATTCCTCTTACCCAGTCTATCAAGAAAAAATTACAAGACATACTGAATAGCAGATGCACAGTGGACATGACACAGCCACCATCAGAACCTGACCCATGTATAGCAGAAATTCAAGAATTAAAAGATTGGAAATTTAAAATAATTATGGTTCATATGCCAAACTAACTATGTAGGATGCTTGAAAAGATGGGAAATGTAAGTAAAGAGATATAAATTCTAGGTAAAATTTAATAGAAATGCTACAGATTAAATATATCTTCTTGTGAAGACAAGAAGAATGCCTTTCATGAGCTCATTAGTAGACTGGGCAGAGCTAGCAAAGTTTCTCTGAGTTTGAGCATATCTCAATAAAAATCCTCCCAAGTCCAAAGCAGAAGGAGAAAAAACACACCAGAACAGTATGTGGAAGGACTGTGAGAAAGTTATAATACTGTGTAATGCTTATACTAGAAGGAGAAGAAAGAGAAAATGGAACAGAGGTAGTATTTAAAGCAATAAATTAATGGCAGGAAACAAGCTGCAGATCCAGGGAGCTCAGAGAACACCAAGGAGGATAACTGACTCAAATACTATACCTAGTAGTATCATATTTAAATTACAGAAAAATGAACAGTAAATAAAAAATATACAAAAAGAATCCAGAGGATGTGAAAAAACGCCTTGCCATCGAGAGAAGCAGAAGTAAAAATTGCGTTAGATTTTTCTCCCTCACCACTCAAGAAGAAAGTGTATTGAAATATATATATAATGTTGTGAGAAAGAAATCATCCACCTAGTATTCTGTAACCTATAATATTGTCCTTCAAAGTGAAGAAGTAAGGAATTTTTCAGATGTATAATACATTGATGGAAATTATTACTGACAGACCCGTTTTGCTAGAAATGTTAAATGAAGTCTCCAGAAAGAACAATGAGTGATACAGATCAGAAACTCAAATCTACATATAGAAAGAAAAAGAGCAAAGGAGAAAAAATAAATAAAAGAAAAAGGATATTGGAGAATGAATTTGAATTTTTGTTTTTCTCTTTTTTAATAAAAGAGAAATAATAGAAAAAACATGTTCAATTATATATATATATATGTATTATGAATATACAAACACGCTGATGTATGCTTATGTGTAAATGAAATGAATGACACTAATGATAAAAGGGATAGGAAGGAATGCTTAGATTTTCTACACAGAAATTAGGTCATCTGTGAACAGTTTTAAATCTTCCTTCACAATTAATATGCTTTTTATATTTTGTTTTTGAGGTAGAGTATTGCTCTTTTGCCCTGAGTAGAGTGTAGTGGTGTCATCATAACTCACTGCAAACTCAAACTTTTGGGCTCAAGCAATCTTCCTGCCTCAGCCTCCTGAGTAGCTTGGGAGTACAAGGTGTACACCATGATGCATGACTAAATGTTTTATTTTTAGTAGATATGCATTATCAATTGGAGAAGTCCCCATCTCTTCCTAGTTTGTTTGAGAGTTTTTACTATGAATTAGTATTGGATTTGCTCAAGTCATTCTTCTGCATCAATTAATATGGTTATGTGATGTTTCTTCTCTAGCCTGTTAATATGTAAGTTTGCATGAATTAATTTTATTTTTTATGGGGGGGATTGTTTGTGTGTTTTTTTGTTTTTTGTTGTTTTTTTTTTACTTTTTTATTGTTGGGGATTCTTTGAGGGTACAAAGAACCAGGTTACACTGATTGCATGTGTTAGGTAAAGTCCCTCTTATAATTGTGTCTTGTCCCCAAAAGGTGTGTCACACACCATGACTCCCCACCCCTCCTCCTTCCCTCTCTCTGCTCTCCTCTTCCCCCACCCCCACAGTGTACTAGGTCATTAATTGTCATCATATCAGAATTGAGTACATAGGATTCTTGCTTCTCCATTTTTGTGATGATGCTTTGCTAAGAAGAATGTGTTCCACTTCCATCCAGGTTAATACAAAGATGTAAAGTCTCCATCTTTTTAATGACTCAGTGGTATTCCATGATATACATATACCATAGCTTGTTAATCCAATTCCTGGGTTGGTGGGTATTTAGGCTGTTTCCACATTTTGGCAATTATAAATTAAGCTGTAATAAGCAGTCTAGTGCAAGTGTCCTTATGGTAAAAGAATTTTTTTTCTTCTGGGTAGATGCCCAGTAATCAGATTGCAGGATCAAATTGGAGGTCTAGTTTCAGTTCTTTGAGGGTTCTTAATACTTCCTTACAAAAAGGTTGTACTAGTTTGCAGTCCCACCAGCAATGTAAAAGTGTTCCCTTCTCTCCACATCCACCCCAGCATCTGCAGTTTTGAGATTTTGTGATGTGGGCCATTCGCCCTGAAGTTAGATGATATCTCAGGGTGGTTTTAACTTGAATTTCTCTAATAATTAGGGATGATGATAATTTTTTTGTATTTTCATTAGCTGTTCATCAGTATTCTTTAGAGAAAGTTCTATTCATCGCTCTTGCCCGGTGATATAAGGGATTGTTTGCTCTTTTTTTTAAGTTGATTAATTTGTCTGATTCAAAATAAGAAAATATCTTTTCCCATTGTGTAGGCTGTCTATTTGCTTTAGTTGTTGTCTCCTTAGTTGTACAAAATCTTTTCAGTTTAATTAAGTCCCATTTGTCTATTTTTGCAAAAGAATAATTTAGAAAATTACCAAAACAGGGAGTATTCTTTTAAAAAATAAATAAAATAGATAAACTTTTGGCCAAAGTAGAAATAGAAAAGTAAAATCTCTAGTAACCTTAGGGTACCAGCCACATACACCAGAGTTGGCAGGTTTGAACCCAGCCTGGGCCTGCCAAACAACAATGGCAACTACAACCAAAAAATAGCCGGGCATTGTGGTGGGCGCCTGTAGTCCTAGCTACTTAGAAGGCTGAGGCAAGAGAATTGCTTAAGCCCAAGAATTTGAAATTGCTATAAGCTGTGACTCCATGACACTCTACCCAGGATGACATAGTGAGACTCTGTCTCAACAAAACAAAACAATACAAAACAAAAAAGAAATGATAAAAGGGAAATAACAACAGATGCCAGAGAGATATAAGAAATTATCTCTGAATACTACAAAAAAGTCTATGCCCAGAAATTTGACAATGTGAAGGAAATAGATTAATATTTAGAAACACACTTTCTCCCTAGACTTAGCCAGAAAGAAATAAATCTCCTGAACAGACCAATTTCAAGCACTGAGTTCAAAGCAACAATAGAAAGTCTCCCATGAATTGATTTTCAAATGTTAAGTCAGACTTTTGTACTTAGGATAAATTCTACTTAGTAGTGGTACATAATCTTTTCATACATCATCGAGTTCAATTTTCTAATCTTTTGTTGAGGACTTCTGCATCTGGATTCATGAGATACTTTGTTCTGCAGGGAGTTTTGTCTCATTTTGATATTAAAAGTAATGATGTTCTCATTGAATGGATTAGAAAGTATTCCCTCTACTTCAGTCTGCTGGAGGAAATTGTAGAAAATTGATCTTAATTCTTCCTTAAATATGTAGTAGGCTTCGTTTTTCAACCTTCTGGAACATGTGCTTTCTGCTTCAGAAGGTTATTAATTATGGGTATGATCATAATCAAATGATCTAGTCATCTCAGGCAAGTTTGGCAGATTGTGTTGTTCTGGGAATTAATCCATTTCATCAACTTATCAAATTTATAGAGATGAAGATATTCATGATACTTCTTAATTATATTTTAAATGTCCAAAGCTTCTGAAGTTCTATCCCTTCTTTTATTTCTGATATTAGTAATTTGTCTTTTCTATTTATTTCTTACTCTGGATAGAAAGTTACCAATTTTATGGGGTTTTTTGCAAAAAAGCAGCTACTGATTTCATTGATTTTCTCTTTTGATGTACTATTAATTTTGGTACTGTTCTAATTGGTAGCTGTTCTGATTTTGTTTTCTTCTGCTTAGGTTGGATTTAATTTGTCTTCTTTTGCTGATTTTCTAAGATGGAAGCTTAGAGGACACGTTAAGACCTTTCGTCTTTCTTAATGCATGCATTCAGTACTTTAAATTTCTCTCTCAACAAGCATTTGGTTTGTTATGGAATTTCTTCTTGAGTAGGTCCTTGGTCTCAAGGATTCCAAGAATGAATCCATGGACCACAGATCAGTGGTAATGATACAGGGCAGGTGGCACTCTAGCCAGCACTGCCAGAGTTGAGGGGAGGACCTGCTGTCTCTGCCCTGGCTGTGTTGGCCAAGTGGCAGTCACCAGAGGAACCAGCAGGTCAGAGGATGAGGGGAAGGGGAAGCAGGAGGCTCCAGTGGCCTGAAGCTGGGCTACTGCTGGGGGAGACTCCTCCATGTTGCCAGCTCAGGGAGTGCTGTGGTGTCTCCCTCCCCGTGCACTTGCTGGTGAACAGGGAACTCCACATTTCCCAGGTCTGGTCAATTTCGTGTAAGTTTTCTAGGCCTGGGAACAGAAGGGGTTGTCTCCATTCATTTATATATATATATATATATATCATACCAGACAAAGGACCCAGGAGAGATTTTTTTCTGATCTGAGTTTTTCTAGGTCAGAAAAACCAGCTTCTTTGCCAGAAGCTCTGGTGCTTTCTCTGTATCCTTTTCCATAAAATAAATCCTGTCTTACCACTGATCTGTGGTCTGAGGAATCCCCCAGACCAAGGACCTAGTGAAGAAGAAATTCCGGTATCAATAAGACAGGATTTATTTTACAGAACAATATAGAAAAAGCACCAGAGCTTCTGGCAGACGGAAAAACTCAAGTGGAAAAGATCTCCCCTAGCGTCCTTTGTCTAGGGGTACAGATATAGCCCAACAAATGAATGGGTAAAATCCCTTGGGTTACAGGCCTAGGAAACGTACATGAAATTGACCAGGCCTAGCCAATGAGAGGGGTTCTTGGGTTCAGCCGCAGGTGCTAGGGGAGGGAGACAAAGACACCACGGAGCTCCCTGAGTTGGCAATCTGGAGGTGTCCCCTCAGCACACCTGGCCCCTCTGGCCACCATTGCTACACTCCAACCCATTGGTTCCTCTGCCAGCTGTTGCGCCATCTACACCCCCAGGTCAGAGAGGGCAGGTCTTCCCTCAGCTTGGTTTGAGCTGGCTGGAGCGCCACTCGCACTGTGTCAACTTCATCCCACAAATTTTATTAGGTTGAATTTTCATTTTTATATAGTTCAAAATGTTTTAAAATTTCTCCTGAGCTTTATTTGTATTATTTGCAAGAGCATGTTTGGTTTTCAAAAATACTGGATTTTAAAGATAAATTTCTACTATTAATTTCCCCTTTAATTCCAATATGGTTTGCAATTTCTCTTCTTTTAAATTTCCTAATGTGTATTTTATGACCCATAAGGTGGTCTATCTTGGTGAGGGTTCCATATGAGCCTGAAAAGAATGTGTACTCTGCTAATATGAAGAAAATAGTCTTATGGAAATTTATTAAATCCAGTTGAATGATCTTATTGTTGAGTTAAATTATGTTCTTACTGATTTACTGCCTGCTAAATGAGTTCATTTCTGAAAGAGAGATGTTGAAGAGTTCAGCTAGATTTATCTATTTTTCCTTGAAGTTCCAATAGCTTTGTCTCATGTATATGACACTCTGGTCTCAGGTGCATACATGTAGTGGATTGTTATGTCTGCTGGGAAAACTAATCATGTTACAGTTATGCAGTACCCTTTATTATACCTGTCCAGTTTTCTTGTTCTAAAGCCTACTGTCTGCAATTATTATAGCGTTTTCTTTTGATTAGTATTAGTATGGGTTATCTTTTCCTATCCATTTACTTATAAGTTATATATCTCATTGTACTTAAAATGGGGGGTTTTTGGACAGCATGGATTATTTGGGGTCTGGTTTTTTATCTACTCTGAAAATCTTTTAACTGGTTTATTTAGATAATTAAAATTTAATATCATACTGATATACTTTGACTGTTTAACATATATATTACTTAAAAATATGCATTAACTGGTTTTTATTTGTTTACTTTGTTCTTTTTTCCCACTTTTGTATTTCATACTTTTGTGACTTTTTGTAGTGATCTTGACATGGTGGGAAATCAGATTGTATTACTCTCCTCTAATTTGGTAATTTTTTTAGAATCCTGCAGACAATTGGTGTTACCAGGTATGTGATTATTTAAGTTCAGACGGTATTTTTTATGTCTACTGACTGCAACACACACACTCCCATACACACCATAGAAGAAAAGGAAATATCGGTGAAATTCCACAGCCCAGAAAGAATACGTTATTAACACGTGTTCTAGTAAAATAGTTGAAATATTTATGATAATATCTTGTATTCTTTATATGGTTTGTGTGTGTAGGAGAGAGAAGAAATTGTTATCATTAAAAAATATAGGGCCTATTTCTGAGCAATGGGCCCCATAAACAACTATCAAATTATACGCTGAACTTTTAAATGTAAACAAGACCAATGTTTATAAGCCTGATTTGTTTGTGCTCAAAACATACTCAAGGTAGCCCTTTTTTTCCTTAATAAAGTTTATGGACTTGATGTAAGTTATATACTTTTTAAATAAACTTGTAAATACCCTTTGTCCAAAATAAAATATATGATCTAATTTCCTAAATATTGTTGAAAAGCTGTCATCGTTTGTCAAAGCTGAACATCAGGTAACTTCAAATAATACATGTTTAGAGATAAGGGATGGTCAGGATCAGTACTCTTGGATGTTGTTACTTTAAAGAGCAAATCATTGCTCATTTAAAAATAAATTTATTGTTATCTCTCCATTTCATTGTATAATCCTTTCTTAACAATTAATTTTGGATATCTTCATGTCCAGCTGGCATGTGAGGAGCTTAGAAGTAACCACCACCAACACTCTCTTAGATCTACCAAAGAACTGATACATATATATGTTACATCACCAATACGCTCTTAAATCTACTAAAGAACTGTTACATGTACCACCTAACCCCAGTGAGAATGGCTTTTATCAAAAAGTCCCAAACAAAAAAAGTGCTGGCATGGATGTGTGGAGAAGGGAGCACTTATACACTGTTGGCAAGACTGCAAAGTAGTACAACCTCTATGGAAAGTAGTATGGAGATACCTCAAAGAACTAAAAGTAGACCTACTGTTCAATCCAGCAGTTCTACTACTAGATATTTACCCAAAGGAAAAAGGGACATTTTATTATAGAGACACTTGCACTCAAATGTTCATAGCAGCACAATTCACAATTGCAGGGATGTGGAAATAACCCAAATGCCCATCAATACATAAAGGGATTAATAAAATGTGGTATATGTATACCATGGAATACTACTTAGCCATAAAAAGATGGTGATCTGGTATCTTTTGGAACAACCTGGATGGACCTGGAGACCATTCTTCTAATAAGTGAAGTATCACAAGAATGTAAAAACAGATGTCACAATACTGTATACTAAATTGGAACTAGTTGATCAACTCTTAAGTCCACATAGGGAAGTAAGACTCAGTGGGTATTAAGTAGATGGGAGGAAGAGTTGTTTTAATTCACACCTAATGGGTTTAATGGACACATTCTGGGTGAAAGCACACTTATAACTATGTAAGTCTATAACCAGGTTAACTATGAAAAAAATAGAGAGGAGACAAATAATTAGTATCAGGAATGAAACAAGGGACATCAATTCAGTTGTCACAGACATTTAATAATAATATTATGAATAACTATATGTCCACAAATTTGATAAGATAGTATGATCTGCTGAGTCCTTGAAAAACAGTCTGCCAAACTCACACAAGAAGACAGGCCATTTGAATAGGATTGTATTTATTAAACCAATTGAATAATTGATAACTTTCCAAAGCAGAAACACCAAACCCAAATGGTGCATTGGGTGCATCTACCAAACATTTATGGAAGAAGTTATATCAATTCTCTACAATCTCTTTCAGAAAATAAAATAGAAAGAAGTGGTATCTTGTGCTTTTGATTTGCATTTCCCTGATGAGTGATACTGTTGAGAGCCATTGTATACTTTTTGATTATTTGTACTATCTTCTTTGGAGAAATGTCTCTTCGAATCCTTTGACCATTTACATATTGGGTTGCCTCCTCTCTCTCCTTTCCTCCCTCCCTCTCTTCCTTCCTCTCACTCTGTCACCCTAGGTAGAGAGCAATGACATCATCATAGTTCATTGCAACATCCAAATCCTGGGCCCTAGCTATCCTCCTGCCTCAGCCTCCCTAGCAGCTAGGACAATAGGTGTATGCCATCCCACATACCTAATTTTTCTATTTTTAGTGCAGACAGGTGTCTAGCTCTTGCTCATGCTGGTCTGAAACTCCTGAGATCAAGCAATCCTCCAGCCTTGGCCTCAGAGTGCTGGGATTACAGGCATGAGTTGCTGTGCCTGGCCAGTTGTTTATTTTTCTATTGTTCATTTATGTGTGTTCTTTATATATTTGGATAATAATCCATTGTGCAGTGACGGATGTACACACTTTGACACTTTTTATTTCCTGTCCTGGGATCCTTTTTTCTTTTTTTGATAGTGTTCTTTGATAAAAATAATGTTTAATTTTGATAAAGTTTCATATAATTTTTTCTTTTGTTGCTTTTGTTTTTTGTGCTATATCCAAAGAATGACTGACAAATCCAATATTATGAAGATTTCCCTAGATGTTGTTCATGAAATTTTTGTAGTTTTAGCAATCATATATAGGTTTTTGATCCATTTTGAGTCAACATTTTTGAAACTGTAAGGTAGGGTCTGATTTCCTTCTTTCATATGTATCCAGTTTTCTCAGCACCATGTCTTGAAAAGAATATCTTTTACCCCATTAAAAGTTTTTACCTCCTGTAGGAAATAATTTGACCATATATGTGAGGTTTTATTACTATTTTATCCCATTTAGCAGAAATAATTTTCTTAGGCCAATGCCAAACTGTTTTAATTCCTGTTGATTTATAGTAAATTTTGAAACTAGGAGGTATGAGTATTCCAAATTTGTTCTTTTTCAAGATTGTTTTGGCCATTTCAGATTCTTTGAAATTCTGTATGAAATTCTATAGAATTCTATATTCGATAGCAAAAAATCTTGTGATTTGGATAATGGATTGCTTTGAATATATAGATTAATTTACATAATATTTTGTCTTAATGACATTAAATCTTCCAATCTGTGAACATAAAATGTCTTTTTATTTACTTTTTTCTTCTTTATTTTATTTATTTTTTGTTAAGCAGGCCCAGGCCAGGTTTGAATCTGCCACTCCAGGTGCACAGGGTCAGTGCTCTAATCACTTAGCTACAGATACCCAGCCACTAGTGTCCTCTTTAATTTCTCTCAAAAAATATTTTATATTTTCCATGAATAAATTTCTCCCCCTTGATTAAATTTGTTTGAAACCATCTCTTTATTCTCTTAGCAATGGAATTCTTTTCTTTTTGTTCAGATAAAGTCTCTGTTGCTGCAGGTAGAGGGGAATGGCATCATCATAGCTCACTGCAGCCTCAAACTCCTGGGCTCAAGCAATCCTTCTGCCCCAACCCCCAGAGTAGCTGGAACTATAGGCACAGTTAAAGCTGGAACTATAGCCAAACTATAGACACTCAACTAATATCTCTACTTTTAGTAGACATTGGTGACTTGCTCTTGCTCAGACAGGTCTTGATCTCCTGAGCTCAAGCAGTGCTCCCATCTCAACCTCCCTGAGTGCTAGGATTACAGGCGTGAGCCACCTGCACCTAGCCAAATTATTTCCTTTTTTTTTTTTTTTTTTTAGAATTTTTTTATTATTAAATTATGGCTGTGTACATTAATGCAATCGTGGGGTACAATGTGCTGGCTTAATATACAATATGAAATATTTTCATCTAACTGGTTAACATAGGCTTCACGGTATTTTCTTAGTTATTGTGTTAAGACATTTATATTCTACATTTAGTAAATTTCACATGTACCCTTGTAAATTATTTCCTTTTTAACAACTTATTTTTTTATTATATTGAATTGTGATCAACAGACAAAACTGCTGTGTATATTTAATATATACACAGTAATGAATTTGAAGAGAACTGTACGCTTGTGAAACTGTCACCACATATGGCAGCCACATAAGCTTACCATCAACTTTCAGTTTTCCTCCTTCCCTCTTTTTGGTTTTATTTAAAAAGGACATTTTATGTAAGGTCTATCTTCTTTATAAGTATCCAATATAGTATTATTAACTTTGTGCAATATGCTTTACAGTAGATGCCTAGGAGTAACTCATCTTGCATAAATGAAACTATGTTCACTTTGATCAGCTTCTCCTGGAACTTACAACTTCCAGTCTCTGGGAATACCCATTCTACTCTCTGCTTCCATGTGTTTGATTTTAGATATTCCCAAACATGTGTGGAATCATATACTATGTTTTAGTCTGGCTTATTTCACTTAGCATAATGTTTTACACATTCGCTCATGTTATAACAAATGGCAGGATTTCCTTCATTTTTAAGGTCCATGATACTCTATTGTATGTATATACTACAGTTTCTTTATTCATTCCCCAGTAAATGGACACTTAGATTCTGTACCTTGGCTTTTCTGAAAAATACTGCAGTGCACAGAGGTACAGCTATATTTTTGTGATCCTGGTTTCAATTCTGTTAGATATATACCCAGAAGCGGGAATATCATCATTTCTCCTAGTTTATTTATTGAGAAAACTCCATTTTTGCTCTCATAATAGCTATATTTATATATATTTCCACCAATAGTATACCAAAGTTACCTTTCTCCATATTCCTGTCTACATTTGTCATTATATTTTGTTTTTTCTGTTGTTTGTTTTTATTTTGAGGACTATTCTTACAGATGTGAGTTGATATCTCATTGTGGTTTTTTGTTGTTGTTGTTGTTGTTGTTTGTTTCAGACAGTGTCTCAGTCTGCTGCCTTGGATAGAGTACAGTGGTATCATCATAGCTCACAGCAACCTCAAACTCTTATGTTCAAGCTATCCTCTTGCCTCAGTTTTTCTCTATTTTTGGTAAAGACAGTAACTCACTCTTGTTCAGGATGGTCTGAAACTTTTGAGTTCAGGCAATCCACCTGCCTCAGCCTCCCAGAGTGCTAGGATTATAGGTGTGAACCATTTCACCTGGCCTCTCTTTGTGTTTTTAACTTACATTTCCCTATTGATTGATGTTGAGCACCTTTTTCCATACCTGTTGTCCATTTGTTTGTTGTCTTTGGAGAAATATCTATTTAGGTTCTTTGCCTTTGTTTTAATAAGACATTTTGTTGTTGTTTTTTAACTAATGAGTTAAAGAAGTTTTTTTGTTCGTTTTTTGAGATGGGGTCTCACTCTGTTGCCCAGGTTACAGTGAAGTGGTGTCATCATAGCTTACTGCAACCTCAAGCTCCTAGACTCAATCCATCCTCCTGCCTCAGCCTCCCAAGCTGTTGGGGCTACAGGTGCATGCCAACATGGCTGACTAATTTTGGGGGGTTTTGCTCTCAGTCAAGCTGGTCTCAAACTCCGGGACTCAAGCAGTTCTTTCACTTTGGCCTCTAAAGTGCTAGGAATACATACATAAGCCACCATGCCCAGCCAGAAATTTCTTGTACAAGGGCTGTCCAGAAAGCATCCAGTCATTATTTTCATATTATATTGCTAGATACTTTCAGATAGCCTTCATATATCTAGGATATTAATACTTTATCAGATATATATTTTGCAAATATGTTTCTCCATTCTGATAATTACTTCCTTTGCTGTGCAGAAGGTTGTAATCAATGCAATCTATTTTTGCTTTTTTTGTCTATACTTTTGGAGTCATGTTCATTGTACAGATCAAGGCCAATAATCTTTTTTTTTTTCTAATACTTGTATTTTTTAGGTCTTAATTTAAGTCTTTAATCATAGTTGATCTGGTTTAATTGCTATATATAGCATGAGATGAGAGTTCCATTTTATTCTTCTGATTGTGTTTATCCTATTTTTCCAGCACCATTTATTGAAGCATCTGAAATGATCTGTATATGTCTTTAGGTCAATTTGGTCTATAACATTGTTCATTCCCACTGTTTTCTTGATTTTATGTTTGAATGATCTATCCATTGTTAGTGATACAAAAAAAAAAAAAAAAAAGTACTTTTTTTTTGTACCTGGGGTCTTGTCCTGTTGTCCAGCCTGGTCTCAAACTCCTAGCTTCAATCTTTCCTCCTGCTTGGACCTACCAAAATATAGGAATTATACAATTTCCCCCTTCAGGTCTCTCAGCATGTACTTGATATATGCATGTGCTTCCAATATTAAGTCCATATACAGACAGTTGAAGAAAAATGTGTACATATTTTAAGAAAGAAAAAATCTGTATTAAATTTTTACTACTCAAGTCATGTTTGACTTCTGCAATTACAAGAGGTGCTCAATGTGACTTGTATTCATTTTTTGTTTTTGGTGTATATTGAGTATTACAATTTTAATACAGTGTTTTCCTTTTTTAAAATTGGTATACATATTTTTGGTGCCCTCTGTATATTTACAATTGTTATATCCTCTTGATGAATTAACGCTGTTATCATTACATAAAGATGTTTTTCTCTGTGACAGTTTTTCACTTAAGGTCTATTTTGTCTGATACAAATACAGCCACACCTTTTATTTATTTATTTATTGGTTACCATTTGCATGGATATCCTTTGCCATCTTGTGTGTGTCTTAAAGCTAAAATAAGTGTTGGGTAGGCAGCATAAAGTGAAGTTGAGTCTTATTTTCATGGCTTTAATAAATTATTCAATCCTTCTATGTCTTTTGATTAAAGAAGTTAACATTTACATTTGTAGTAATTGTTGATAGGTAAGGGCTTACTACTGCCGTTTTGTTAAATGCTTTCTGAATGTTTTGAAATTCTGTTCTTCTGATCTTTCTTTGTGATTTGATGAAATTTTTGTAGTAGTATACTTTGATTCCTTTCTTTTATGTATCTAATATAGGTTATTTTCTTTGTGGCCACTTGTAGACTTAGTAAGCTACCTTAAAGTTTTAATGATTTATTGAAGCTGATTACAGTGTAACTTCAATCACATACAAAAAACTCAACAATTTTAACGCTCTTCCCTACCCCTTGTTTTGTGCTATTAATGCCATAATTTTCATGTTTTAGATATTTTGGATGCTTCAACCATTAATGTAGCTAAGATTATTTTTTTTAACACTTTTGACTTTTTACTTTTATACCTGAATTAAGAGGGAATTATGCATTACCTTTACAATTTTAGAGTATTTTTGCATTTAAGTATTCCCTTACAGTGAATTTTATACTTTCATGTGATTCATGTCATTAGTCAGAGTCCTTCGGTTACAACTTGTAGAAATCCCTTAAGTATTTCTTGTAAGGAATAATTAGTGGGTGATGAATTCTTACACAAATTTTTTTGTCTTTTTTGTTTGCTTGTTTTATTGTGTTTTGTTTTGTTTTGTTTTGTTTTGGTCTGGGAAAGTCTTTATCTCCCATTCATCTCTCAGTGACTGGGTTAAATGTCATAATATCCTTGATTTGGTGGGGTTTTATTCCACTCTCCTGCAAGGTTTCTGCTGAGAAATCTACTAGACTTATAGTGGTTCCTTTGTATGTGATGGGTTACTTTTCTCTTGCTGCTTTCAAAATCCTCTCAACATCTTTCAGTTTTAAGAATTGGATTTTTGTGTGTCTCAACAAAGATTTCTGTTTTACCTATTTGGGGATCTTTGGACTTCATGGATGTTCATGAATGTTTACGTGCTTCTCCAGAATAGTGACGTTTCCTTTATTAAATCTCTATGTAGGTTTTCTGCCCCTTTCTCTATTACTGTTCCTTTTGAGACTCATAATCTGTATTTTGGTTTGCTTGATGCTGTCCCATAAGTCTCATAGTATTCATCATTCTTTTGCTTTCTCTTTCTTTTTCTTTTTTTTTTTTTTTTTTGGCTCTTCTGAGTGTATAATTTTTTGACATTTCATAAATTTAATTGCAAGAAAATGTAAATTCTACAAATAATAAATCCAAAGCAACTTTATAAACAAATTTATAATGAATACACATTAATGAGTTAATGTGGTTGATAAAGAATTCTTACAAATCAAAAATTAGCAACAGTGGACCTGAAGTTTGAGCTTGCCGAGAGATGTCTTTTCATCTCAGAAAACACAGGGAGTTTTTCAAGTGAAATTGCATCTGTTGGGCAGAAGTGCAGCGATCCAGTCTTCTGAAGAATCATTTCCTCCTTTACATAACTGATTTCAGAAGTTTCTGAATCTTTTGCTATTTTATAAACTTGACATTATCTAATTAAACCTATCAGCGTCTTTATGCCTATCACCTATTCCCTACTATTTTGACAACTACACAACAGGTCAGTTATTTAATTGGGCAATTGATAATGCTCATGAGAATATGAATCACCACTAAGAATATAACTTACTCAAAGTTTTTTGTCTCTCAAGAAACTGTGTTTCAGAAAAAATAAAAATGAGAAACTTAGTTTTCCCCAGGACCTATTTATCTCTCTCTGAAATTTTTTGCCTTATCAGGGCATCTCACATTGGTTCTATTTGATTCTCTGTAGAGAAGACGGCAAAGGGCCTGGGTGTGGTAAGTTGCCTTCCACTTCTGGGGCAGCATTGTTATCCTGTCCTGGCCTTAAGTTTGCTGGGCATTGTCCTCATCTTTCTGGGTTTGAATCTCCATTTCAGACAGAACTCTAGTTGGCTTTATTACAGGCAGCTGCTGGTTGCTGAGGTTCTGAAGCCCTTTCTTTAGTTCTCTTGCTCATGGCCACCTGTCTGTACCATCTTCCTGCTTCCAGCTTTCAATGTATACTCTCAGGGTAGCTCATGCATTCTTAGAAAAAATCATTTTTATTTGAGAGCAGACCCCTTATTCTTTTATAATTCATGAGCAATGTCCTACCAATTGCAAGGCCCAATCAGCCTGCTTGAAATGGGATAGAGATGGTCATATCAGACCAAATATCAAGGTCTAATGAACAAGTTCTTGGTTGCAGCTACACTTCTGCAGTGTTGACCCCTTTACACAAGGTGTTCTCTCCTCTTTTTTCTTCAAATAGTCTTTGTGTAAGGGCACAAGTCCTATTGGGTTGGCTAACACACTTATACTGTAATCTTATCTTGTCTTAACTAGTAACATCTGTAACCACACTATGCCCATAGAGATCCCATTTTGAGATACAGGTATTGAAGGTTTCAAAGTATGACTTTGAGATCACAATTCAATCCATAAAAGACCCTGAGAAGAAACCCAGACAGGATGATGCAGGACAGTTGAAATATCATGCCTTGCCTGGTGGGGGGTGGGGGGCAGTGAGGGGATATGGAATAATAGAACTTGGCTATAGAGTGAAAAAATGCACAATGTGCCCAGGTTAGTAGAATTAGAAAAAGGCAGAGCCTCTGTGATTAAAGGCCCTGCAACACGTAGAAACAAGGTTAGGAATGTAGCAAAAAGACCAACCTCGGGGTGGTTCACCTCTTTGATGAGGGAATTAGAGTCATCACTATGGGTAAAAAAGCAATCCACAATTGGTTTGTGGGCAGGGCACCCAGAGAGAAGTGAAGAGTCTCTATTGGGCAAAAGTCCAAAGCAACAGTGCTTTAGAGATGCTTGTGAGGGTCATCAGGCTGAGGAAAATCATGCCTAATCCTTCCCAGCACCTAATCACTCCTTCAATTCCTTTTTAAATCCTATAGTACTAGTTTTAAACTAGAGCAAGTTGATGCTCCAACTGTTGGATTCTTTCTATTTTAGAAATGGTAAATAATAAGAAATATATCTGTGTGAATATGTGGAAGACTATCTGTGTAATTATTTATGTCAGTTAAAATTATTTAAGCATAAAAGAAGCCTTACTAGTAAAACAATGGAGTTCATTTGGAGCAAAAATTCAAATTTCTTTATTATCAATTAAAACTATTTTCAAATAATACTTCACTAATACCAAAAACCCACCCTTCAACTCAAGTAGAAAATTGCAGCCTTTATGGTTCTGTGTTCATACAGTCTATGTTGACAGAGTCGATTAAAAACTTTCATAACTTTTATAGGTACTAGGGGTTAGGTGTGTATAAAAAAAGATGTTAGTGAAAGTTATAAAGCTTTTATGAACATTATAAAGTTAATAAGATCCAAAAGCAATTGATATAATTCTACTGTTAATAAAAAAGACAAGGAGACATTTTCAGCAAAAAAAGGATTAATGTTCAAGAGAAAGTACTATTATATAGAGACTGTATTATTACAGAGCAGGTGAAATACCTAAACACAAATAATGGTTTCTCATGATCTAGTAGTCAGTGGTGACTAAATTGTTATTAAAATACATCTGATGATGGATAAGAAGTCCATAATTATTCTACTTTGAACATATTGTGTATACAACTCCATGATCACAAACTACTTGACAGCATTTTTGCTCAGTTTCATCTCTTTTTTGTCGGGAAAGTACTATCTTTTTCAAAAACGGTGGCCCTTCAGACAGTGTTGCCTTCTGCTCCAGTGACAAATTAGGAATGAATTCAGACATCATATCTAAGTTTCTTTCATCTTTTTTGACGGAGGGTGACATCATTACTGTGAAGTCAAAAACAAAAAAAGATGGGAGGTGAGAAAAATATTCATGTAAAAGAGGATCATAAAAATTATGATATTTCCATAATATAATTAAAACATATAGGATCACCAAGTGTCCTGACATCTGAATATAATTAAACATATAGGACCAACAAGTGTCCTGACATCTAAACAACTTACTGTACTTAGGGTTGGGCACCTCCAAATACTATATAATATTAAAAAGGATTGGCTGACTCCACTGTTCCCGTCTATGGACTCTTCCCAAGACCTCACTGTATACTTTTTTGGGCTAATGGATATACCAAGATTCAACAGTAGGTAATATATCCATGTAACAACATTATGCTTTTAAGCTTATAAAAATAAATAAATAAATACTAATACCATAACACTTTTGAGTTTCCCTGACAGTGTTTTGTTTGATAACTTCCAATTGCATTATGTACTGCATAGGAATAAGGACTTTTAAAAATAATCATAAATTTTTGTAATAGAAAGATTCATATATTAAATCTATATCTACATATCTGTACAGGTACCAAATATTAGCATAATTACCCACAAGTACTTTCCATGTTTTAATAAATTTATCTACATTTTTCAAAGCCTTTAAATGAGCATTTTCATTTATTAACTCAGAAAAAGTGAAATTTAAACACAAACTATAGTACAACATGCTCTTCCACAGTTTACATTAAAAAAAATTTTTTGACTCTGTGGCATTCTTCTCTTTTTCATAGTGAATAAAATAAACTCTGATCACAATGTAGGAAAAGTAAATAACTTTGAAATCATTATATAAATCACATGAAATCAAAGTGTGTTTACTGTCACAGTGACTTCAACATAGAAGTCACTTAATGATTTAATGTAGATATATGTGTGTATACAGAAGCTGTCCTGTTCATGTCTGTTGCTTGTTGATACTAACATTCATTTGATTAATGCCATCTTTTGAAAAAACATCATACTATATATTGATACCATAATTCAACTTCAAAAAGTAATGCATAGATAACACCTCTTAAAATGTGTATACATTTTTTTAGCATCCCTGGTATATATCTCTTATAAGAGTTTCTGGATTCACACATTGCCTATTGAAGCCTATGTTATTTATAGTAAATGTAAAACAATTTACATTGGCTTTTCGGAATTTTTTTTAATATGAGCCATTAGACTGAATAGAATAGCCCCTACCTCTTTGGGAAGCTGCCCTTCCTAGTTTTAACTTAGTTTACAATTTATCTTTACGAATACTCTATGACTTGGAAAAGTTGAAAAACTATTCTGGAACTAAATTATCCTCAAATCTGAAATCTCGCTTTTAAGAAATCCATTGCAACTTCAAATGTTGAAAGTGTTAATCAGATCTTATGCCATGATGGTGTGAAGAGCAATCTTCACTTGTCTGTGGTCCCCTTCAATTTTCCCTCCAGTCACACAGGCTCTCCCATCTCTTACTCTCCCATCTCCTCTCCATCACCTACAAGACCCCATACAAAGACAGAGGGCAGGTTGCCTTCTTTAGGATGCATTAAAAAAAAAGTTTTTTAAGGGGACATTTCCAATAGTATAGGCCTCAGCTCCAGCTTAAAGACAGAGGAGGAAATCATTAAATCTCTATTACTTCAGTCTCCCTTCCAGGACCCTAACAGAGATCTCAGAGTGCTACCCCTTTCCCCTCAACAGCAAACAGGCTTGATAACCTCACTGCCCCCTTTCCTTCCAATTTGAGATGCCAGGTCCTGGTGCTCTATTGCCCCCACACACCTGCTTTCTGGCTCGCCTAGCTTTCTATGGGGTCTGTGGGTGCACCTCCTGATGGTGTTCAGGCAGAGTCACTTCCTTTGAGGTTTCCCTGTACTCCCCACCCTGAAGCCCCAGCTGCCAGATGGGAAGGGCACCAAGAGCCTCTCAGGTGAGGCAGTTGGCTATTCCAGCAGCTACCCGCCACACCTCCTGGTAATATTCCCAGTCAGATGCTTCCAGTAAAAGCATGTTACAAAGGAAAAGCCCAGACTTGTAGGCACTGGGCAGTCAATGAACTCTCGAAGCCGGTTGATTCAGGCCTGGTTCAGAATGCTTGGCGCCCAAAGGCAACTATGGGTGTGGACAAGCTGGTTTGGGGGATTCTTGCCTGTGAGTGGTCCAGATTCCAGCGGCGGCTCCTCCTGGATATTGGAGCTTCTGTCGATGGAAGTGTCACAAGATCTACGGAAGTCATTTCCAAAGACCTCCATACAAGAACTCATCTCCTCTGCTGGGCTTTCTCCGGGGAGCTGGCTCAGCAACAACCAGACTATTGACAGCTCCGACCACAACAGCCTGGGCATCCTGGACCTGGTGTCTCCTGTTCTCTGCGTTTGAGCCTCTCTGCAGATTGTTGCTGCTGTTGCCTACCAGACTCTGCTTCTGGGTCCAGCTGGGCTCTAGGTTGCTTTCTTCAGGTCTCCGCCAGGCTTTTATTTCCTTAGGACTGTCATTCAGCAAGGGAGGCAATTGTCCCAGCCACGCCCCTTTCCCACCCGCCTGTCGCGAACTTCCCTCTTCAGCGCTAACTCAGGGTGCTTGCCCGCCACACGTCCCCTAACTCTGGGCGCTTGCCCGCCACACGTCCCGTATCCCTCTTTGCTCCCAATGTTTTGCATTTGGTTTTAAACTTGAATTTTCCACTTCTTTTGTTTTTCCTTTCCTTCTCCACTACTTTTCTTATGCTTACTAAAATGTCAGTTTAGGTAATATAAACATAAAACTGACCTGTAAGCTCATCAGCTGTTTTCTCAGTTAACATTTGTTGTATGTTAACATTCCTCCTAACTTCCCTCTCGTTTATTTGTATTTCTTTGTTAATACATTAAAAGATAAAAAATTAAGTGATTTCTACGTTGTTGCCTTGTGTATCCATCTATAGTATTGTTATGAGTGGATGGAACAAGTTCACAAAAGAAAACTGATACATTTAAACCAAGTCCTGTAAACATTAGTAAAGTTTCAATTGCATTGCTTTAAGCTTGTATAATAGTGTCTAAAGTTTACCAGGCCCTTTGCCATTCACAACTGCAGAAAACTAGAATCTTAAGCTTATAGGGACTCCAAAAGTTTGTACTCACATCTGCCTTTTATGGATCCTGGTAAGGATGAGGAAGCACAGCGTTCACTGTTAAGTCTTGGGAGAACACTCTTCAGAGGTCTTACTCTGGTAGGAAATCAGTGTCCTTTTACTGATTTCTTCTTCTGGATTCCCCTGTGTGACTGGCGAATTGCTACCAATCTTCTGAATATTTATTTTTAAATTGTAATTACTATCTCTAGGATCTGGAAAACACGCGTGCGCGCGCGCACACACACACACACCATGCCAAAAAGACAATAAGAAAGCAGTTGAATTCAATAGTCCTGGAGAAAGCATATTGGTAATGCATGTCTATGACTAAAAATAGATATTTGTATGATTAATTTACCGTATACTTTGTGTGTTGTAATTTGTGCACAGAGTTTTTCATCACAGTTTAGATTTTAAACCAAGTCAGCACAGTTTTGGGGCAAAGGAGTTGACTCATTAGATGACTCCTAAAGTATAGATGAATTTTAGATTCAAATAGGACCACATGTTTAAACGCCCAATTTCAGAAGAAATGTAATCTGATCAGATCTATTTCACTCAAGTAAGCCCTTAGGGGCTTACTCGAAATAAACTAGTAAATCCTTTTGGTTCCAAGTAAAAAATAAGATCTGTATTCTTTATAATTGGATTAAGGCCCAGTCATCATTTGACATATATTGTATCTTGTATAATCCTTTAAATAACACTTGTCTAGGACTACAAGATGGCCAGAGTCAATGCTGTTAGATATGTTTTCACTAAGACAAGTTGTTTGGGTGAAGCTTTTCAAAAATAATGTTTTAAAGATATTTTTATGATTGACATACTTTGGAGAACAGTTCATGTGCAATGCAGCTCTTCAAGATAATTGATTTTTTTTTTTTTTTGAGACAGAGTCTTACTCTGTCACCTTGGGTAGAGTGCTGTGTCATCATAGCTCACAACAACCTCAAACTCTTGGGCTCAAGACATCCTCTTGCCTCAGCCTCCTGAATAGCTGGGACTACAAATGCCTGCCACAACACCCAGCTAGTTTTTCTATTTTTAGGAGAGACAGGATCTCACCTAGCTCAAGCAAGCCACCTACCTCAACCTCTCAATGTGCTCCTCAACCTCTCAATGTGCTAAGATTATAAGCGGGAGCCACTATGCCTGGTAAACATAATTGTTTTTGTTTTTTTTTTTTAAGTGAAATTCTAAGTGTATCTTCATATGATGCAAAAATCCTTTCTAAAAATTATTTTTCTTGTGCTCTAGTTATTAAATCCTTTGGGGGGGCATTATTTTTACAATCATATGCTCCAATTTTGTGAGTTTTTATTCCACTCTGCCTTCCCCCTACAATTATTTTTATGATTACTCAAGTATATGTGACTATTTTTGCAGATTTTTTTATTTTCACAAGCATTTTATTTTCATTATAGAAAACATAGATGATACATGATTGCATTAATGTACACAGCTATGCTTTAATAAAAAAAAAAAAGAAAACATAGATGATCAAAACAAATGTAAATCCTACTGGTAAACTCATTTCTTTTTCTTTTTCTTTTCTTTTCTTTTCTTTCTTTCTTTCTTTTTTTTTTATTTATTTATTTTTTTTTGAGACAGAATCTCACTTTGTCACCCTTGGTAGAGTGCTGGCATCACAGCTCACAGCAACCTCCAACTCTTGGGCTTGAGTGATTCCCTTGCCTCAGCCTCCTAAGTAGCTGGCACTGCAGGCACCCGCCACAATGCCCGGCTATTTTTTGGTTGCAGTTGTCATTGTTGTTTGGCAAGCTCGGGCTGGATTTGAACCCACCAGCTCTGGTGTATGTGGCTGGAGCCCTTAGCTGCTGAGCTATAGGCACAGAGCCATTTTATAAACTCATTTCTAGAGTTTATTCTGATTAGCACTTGCTGTACAGTTGTCTATTTTTCTTCCAACTTTGCTCACATTTGTTTATATTTCTTCTTCAAAGCATTAAAAGATTATACTTAAATTCCTGTTTTTGCATGATATCCATGCACTATATTGAGTTGGATTTTTTACAACTGAAAGAAAACTGATCATATTTGTACCCAGTCTTGGAAAAAACATTAAAATTTCCAATAACATCATTTTAGTCTCCTAAAACAATGTTTAAAATTCATATCATTTTCCTATTCACTACTGCAGGAAACTGGAACTTAAGCTTAAAGGGAATTTCAAAGGTTGGTCCTTATATTTCCCCTCTGGACAATCTGACAGGGTAAAAAAAACATGGAGGGCTTCTATGGTTGCCTTACACCTCTTGAGAGAGCACCAAGTAGAGGTTTCTTCCAGTGGGGGGATATCAGATTTTATCAGTCTCTATGAATTTATCTTTCCTCCACTCCTCTAGAGAATCGACTGTTATCAGTTATATGAATATTTGAATTTAAGATTGCATTCTTTATCTCCAAAGATGAAAACACACAAACATAACATATAAGTAAAGAAAAAGCAGTAGAATCCCAACTAAGTCAGTAACAACATGTTTTTGCAACAATTTATACATTTATGATCAATTTTCTATATTCTTTCTGTGTTTTGTGTGCATGAGAAGAAATTCTTAACATTTTCAAAATTTTGAACAAATCAATATGGTTTTCTCAGCAATGAGTCCTATAGGTAACTCTTAAAGAATACATTGATCTTTTAAATGTAAATAATACATTTTTAAGTTTTGATTTGTCTGTGTTCAAAATCTAGTCATATAAGACTTTTTCCCACAGGAAATCTTGAGGAATTGAAATGACTAGTAAATACTCATGGTTCCAAATAAAAAAGTATGATCTAATTTTAGGAGGTTTTTCAACAAATACTGGGCTTCAGCTAATTCTTTAAGTAATACTTAGTTGGGTATGGTTGGAGTCAGTGCCCTGAGATGTGTTTTCCATAGGATAAGGAGTACTGGAGAAGATTGTCAGGATTAAGGTTTGGATGGTATTTAACTTTGGAAAATAAACAATTGTTTATTGGAAAAGTGTTTCCAGATACCTTTCCATCTCATATTAAAATACTTGTGTTTGTTTGACATGAAGGAAGCTTGGAAATCACAACTTCATCCTTGTCACAAAAGCTGAAGAAACTGAAAAAGTAGCAATTCTATTTTTTTTTTTTTTTTTGCAGTTTTTGGCCAAGGCTGGGTTTGAATCCCCCACCTCCGAGGCCAGTGCCCTACTCCTTTCAGCCACAGGCACCGTCCTTTTGTCCAGTTTTGATGTTAAGGTAAGTCTTGTCTCATTGAATGGGTTAGAAAGTATTGCTTCTATTTTTCTATTTTGGAAGCAATTGCAGAAAATTAATATAATTTCTTTTGTAAATATTTGGTAGCCTTCGACATCTTGGCCTTATAGACCAGGTGCTTTCTGTCTATAAAAGGTTATTAATTATTGCATGAAAGGTTATTAATTATTGATCCAAATCTAAAAAAAAATTTAGGAGCTGGGTGCAGTGGCTCACACCTGTAATTCTAGCACTCTGGGAGGCCAAAGGCCAATAGATTGCTGAGCTCATGAATTGAAGACGAACCTGAACAGAGTGAGACCCCATCTTGAAAAAAAAAAAATAGCTGGGTGTTGTGGCAAGTGACTGCATGACTGATGCAACAAGATAGCTTGAGCCCAAGAGTTTTAGGTTGTTGTCAGCTGTGATGCCACAGCACTGTACTGAGGATGACAAAGTAAGACTCTGCCTCAAAAAAAATAAAATAAAATAAAAATAAAAATTTTTAAATTAAAAAAATTCAGGTTATTATGGGAGCTCTTCCATTTGGTTACATGTTTGCATACTTGTGCAATGGATTCATTGGATGGGGACATACCCATACTTTATCACTCCCCCCCACTTGAATATCACTGAGTTTTGCTTCCATATGAGCATATAGGTGTTGATCAGCTAGTTCTAATTTATTATTGAGACATTTGACATTTGTTTTTCCATTCTTGTGATACTTCACTAACAAGAATGGGCTCCAATTCCCATTCTAGATGTCCATCTTTTTTAATGGCTGAATAGTAAGTGCTTCATGGATACATACACCACAATTTATTGGTTGATTCCTGTATTGAAGGGCACTTAGATTATTTCTACATCTTTATAATTGTGACTTTTGCTTCTATAAACGTTCAAGTGCAAGTGTCTATACGATAAAATGTCTTTTTTTCCCTTTGGGTAAATACTTATAAGTAGGTTTGCAGGATCAAATGATAGGTTTACTTTTAGTTCTTTGAGATATCTCCACATTACTTTCCATAGAGGCTGTACTAGTTTGAAGTCCCACCAACAGTATATGAGTTCCTTTCTCTCCACATCCATGCTAGTACTTGCTGCTTTGAGACTTTATGATGTGAGTCATTCTCACTGAGGTTAAGTGATATCCCAATGTGGTTTTTATTTGCATTTCCCTAATGATTAGAGACAATGAGCATTTTTCATGTGTTTGTTAGCCATTAGACTATTTTCATAAGAAAAGTATCTTTTTATATCTCTTGCCCAATTTTTTCATGGTTTTTTTTTATTTTGTTTATTTGCTTGAGTTCTTTGCAGAGTCTGGTTATCAGCCTTTGTCAGATGTGTGGCATGCAAATATTTTCTCCCATTCTGTGGGTTGTCTATTTGCTTTATTGATTGTGTCCTTGGCTGTGCTGAAACTTTTTGACTTGATCAGGTTCTGTTTATTTATTTTTGTTGTTGCTATAATTGCCATTCATGTATTCTCCATAAATTCTTTCCCTAGACTGATATCTTGAAGAGTTTTTCTAGAATTAGTATAGTTTAAAAAAAAAAAAAAAAGAATTTGTATAGTTTCGTGTCTTAGGTCTTTTATCTATTGTGAGATAATGCTCATGAGTGGTGAGAGGTATGGGTCCCGCGTAAGCTTTTTCTATGTGACTATCCAGTTCACCCAGCACCCACTTATTGAATAGAGATTCTTTCCCCCAGTTTATCCTTTTCTTTGCTGTGTCAAAGATCAGATGGTAATAGGAACATAATTTCATCTTTAGATTCTCTGTTCTGTTCCATAGAGCTATTTCTCAATTTTTATCCCAATGCCATGCTGTTTTGATCACTATAGCCTTGCAGTATAGCCTGAAATCTGGTAAAGTGAGGCCTCCAGATTTGTTCTTATATCATGGCTTGTAGTGGTTATACAGGGTCTTTTCTGATTTCATATGAAGCATAGAATAAGTTTGCAGTTTCAAGATCTGCAAAATATGACATTGATAATTTAATGGGGATTGCATTGAACTTGTAAATTACTTTGGGTGCAATAGACATTTAAAAAATGTTGATTTGGGGTGGCTCCTATGGCTCAGGGAGTAGGGTGCTGGCCCCATATACTGGAGGAGGTGGGTTCAAACCCAGCCCTAGCCAAAAACTGCATAAAAGAAAAAAAAAATGTTGATTCCACCAATTCACCATTGTGATCTGTTTTTACATCAGTTAACAGCCTCTCCAACTTCTTTCCTCTCTCTCTAGAAATTATTTACACCTTTGTTAAATATATTCCAAAATATTTTATATTCTTTGTTGTTACTGTGGAGGAAATCATATTTTTGATTTGATTCTCAGCTTGACTGTTCTTGGTGTATATGAAAGCTACTGATTTATGTATATTGACTTTATATCCTAAGATATTGCTATATTTATTTATCAAACTCAGGAGTCTCTAGGTTGAATCCCTGGAGTTTTCTTTTCTAGGTATAAAATCATATCATTACCTCTTCTGTCCTCATTTGGATACCCTTAATACCTTTCTCATGTCTGATTGCTCTGGCTAATACTTCTACCACTATGTTGAAGAGTAGTGGCAGTAGTCTGCTCCCAGTTTTAAGCAGGTATGCTTTCAATTTTTCTCCATTCACTATGATGTTGTCTGTGGGTTTCTGTGGGTTTGTTGTAGACGATATCTGTTCATTTAAGGAATGTCCTGTCCATGCCAATTTTCTTAAGTGTTTTTATCAAAAAAGGGTGCTGAATTTTGTGCAATGCTTTTTCTGCATCTTTTGAGAGGCTCATATGGTCTTTGCAGTGGTGAATTATGTTTATAGATTTGTGTATGTTGAACCAACCTTGCATGCCTAAGATGAAGCCCACCTGGTTGTAATAAATTATTCTTTTGATGTGCAGCTGAATTCTGTTTGCTAAGATTTTAATGTTTGCATCTATATTCATTAAAGATATTGGCCTATAGTTTCCTTTTTTCATTATGTCCTTTCCTGGATTTGGTATAAGGGTGACATTTGCTTTGTAGAAGGAGTTGAGGGTAAGGTTTTTTTCTTTCTCAATGTTATGAAATAGATTCTTCAATATAGGTGCAAGCTCTTCTTCAAAGATTTGGTAGAATTATGGTATATAACCATCTGGTCCAGTACTTTTTTGTTAGAAGTGTTTTATTGTTGCTTCTGTTTTGATGGTTGATGTTGGTGGGTTCAGTAGTTCTCTTTCTTCCTGGTTGAATCTAGGGAGGTAGTATGATTCCAGGAATTTGTACATTTCCTCCACATTTTCAAATTTCTGGAATACATGTCCCAGGCCTGTCAGCCTCCCTCAGAGCTGCCCACCTGGCTGCTACAGAGAAGTGGTGCATGTCTGCTTGGATCGAAGGTACCCAGATGTATGGGGAGATTGGTCATTTCAGGGGAGTGAGAGTCAAATGAACCCCCAATTCCACCTGCTGCAATGTTGATTCCAGACTTCTCCTTGTAGTTTATTTGGCATTATAGAGGCACCTCTGACTTTCCCAGGAAACTTGTCCCAGTACCTTGGAAACTGCCTTCTATCCCTATTTGAGTCAGTGCTTGTCCCCTTTGGGGACTCTGGATGCAAGTTTGCCTGACTTATCTCTACTCAGCTTTGCATCCATCCTAGGTGGTGGCTGAGGAACCCTAGGAGTTTTAAGGACCCATTCAGGCCTTCCACTTCTGAGTATTTCTCATGATTAACTTAGGCCAACTATAAGTTTGTAAACACCACCATACCTGGCTTTCTCCTGCCAGTTCCACCTGCTGACCAGAAGGTCAACCTGCACAATCCATTACAACACTTGCTGACACAACTGTACACCACCACCTCCGAGTCTAAATGGTGAACTGTACAACCCAATATACAGTAATTCAGGCTGATAGAAGTGCACTGGACCAGGAAAATGGGTAAGCCTCTGGACACCTCCAGCTCTCCTTCACCACAGGAGGCAGGGAACAGCTCACATGAGTAATACAACACTACTACACCCTACAAATAACCTACATTCATGAAAACCTTCGCTAAAGGTATCTATAATGAAGGTCTTCATACAGAGTCTTGGCACCCTGAAAGCATCCATAAGTAAAGCCTGCCCACCCTGGATCTGGGTCTCTCCAGGCAGGACCAACTGTATCTGCTGCAAACCCTGTGTCCCAGACACAGGTCCTTGAGTGATGGTTTGACCTTGTCTGCCAGGGACAGACCATGATGGGTTGGCCATCTGATGTGATTAACTGGCCTCCCAGTACTGACTTGTACCATTAACGGCTGCCCCTCGACCTGCTGCTGAATCTGTCCGGCCTGCACAACAATTTGCTCTGTGAAACTATTGCTGTTTGCTGTGTACTGCTCCATGGTCCCTCCAAGTTCGAATTCTGTCCACAGTGAGCTTCACTCTGGAGATCCAGGAAGACTGGTGAGGTACACTCTGTGCCTCTCTCCCGGGTTCGCTGCCTGTGCTGATTGGCTCAGGTCCGGACTCCGAAACCCAAATCAGAAGCTCCAGCTGCAGCTGCCTCTGCCGCTGCCTGGCCCCTGGTGTATTCTGTAGGGTGTTACGTGTCAAGTAACCTGCAAACAGAGATAATTTAACTTTGTTCTCTTTAATTGGTATAACTATTATTTCTTTTTCTTGGCTGATTGCGCTATGCCTTGCAATACTATATTGAATAAAATTGGTAAGAGTTGACCCCTTTGTCTAGTTTTAATCTTAGAGGAAAAACTCTCAGCCTTTTACCATTTAATATTATGTTAGGGTCAGACTTCTCATCTATGGCCTTCCTTAGGTTAAGGCACATCCTTCCCTACCTCCTGATGTTTTTTTTTTTGTTTGTTTGTCTGTTTGTTTGTTTGTTTTGAGACAGAGTTTCACTTTGTCACCCTAGATAAGAGTGTCATAGCTCACAGCAAACTCAAGTGATTCTCCTGAGTAGCTGGGACTACAGGCGCCCACTACAACGCCCGGCTATTTTTAAAGACGGGGTCTCACTCTGGCTCGGGCTTGTCTCAAACCTGTGAGCTCAGGCAATCCACCTGCCTCAGCCTCCCAGAGTGCTGGGATTACAGGGGTGAGCCATCATCCCCTACATTATTTTTTTGAGAGGGTTTTATTATGGCCCTTACATTATTTTTTTGAGAGGGTTTTATTATGATTTTATGTTGTATTTTGTCAAATGCTTACTTTGTTATTCATTAAGATGATCTTAGGATTTTTATTCTTCATTCTGTTAATGTGATATACATCACATTTAATAATTTTCATCTGTTGAACCATTCTGATATCACAGGTGGGGAAAATCCCATTTTAGTAAGGTATATACCCTTTTTTAATGTACTGGTAAACTTTTTCTAGTATTTTTTAAGGTCTATTTTTATATGTGTTCATCAGTGATATTGGTCTAGAATTTTTTTTCTTGTAGTGTCCTTTTCTCACTTGGGTATCAAGGTAATACAGGTCTTGTAAAATGGGTTTAGGAGTGTTCCCTCATCCTTCCTATTATGGAATGTTTTGAGTAGATTTGGTATTAGTTTTTTATTTGGTTGGTATTGAGTCTTTTGGGGGGGGGGTTATGTGTGTTTTTTAAATCTTTTATAGAATTTACCAGAAAAATCAGGAAATCCTCAGATTTTCATTCTTGAGATGTTTTTTGATTATTGATTCAATCTCTTTACACATCATTGAACTGTTAAGATTTTCTATTAATGATTCATTTTAGGTAGGTTGCATTTTTATACAAATTTATTCACTTCTTTTAAGCATTTAATGTATTGCCTATAATTGTTCAGGGTTCTATAATATTTTGGGATTTTGTGCTATCAGTTTCAATGTCACATCTTTCATTTCTAATTTTATTTATATTGAGTCATCTCTCTTTATTGCTTATTTATTTTTGACAAAGGTTTTTTATTTATACTTTTAAGAAATGTAGTCTTGGTTTTTCTACTGTGTTTCACTCTTTATTTCTGCTGTGACCTTTAAAATTTTTTTTCTGTTTATTTTGTTATTCTATTTGAGGTTTCTTTGGAGTAAAACTTTGCTTGTTTATTTAGTAACATTCTTTGTTGATAGAGGTCCATACTTCTAGAAACTTCATTTTTAGAATTGTCTTATTTGAAATGTAAAGAAGTCAGTTGTTTACTTGAGATTTTTATTTCTTTTTATATAAATGTTTATTGCTATAAACTTTCCTGTTAGAATTGCTTTTTCTGCACTCCATAAATTTGTTAGGTTGTGTGTCCATTTTCATTTGTCTCAAGACATTTTTAAATTTTTCTGTTAATTTCTTCCTTAACCCATTATTTGTTCAGAGCATACTGTTTAATTTCTATATATTCTGAAGTTCCTCCTGCTATTTCTAATTTCATTGAGTGTCATCAGAAAATATCATTAATTACATTATAATCTTAAAGTACATAACACTTGTTTTTTATTTGTTTGCTTTGTTTTTCCTAACATATTATCTATCTCCTTGGAGACTGTCCTGTGTGTGCCTGAAGAAATTGTGCATTCTACCACCATTGGATGGAATGATCTATATATACAACTCCACTCTTAACTTACTCATTTTCTACCTGCATAATTCATCCATTGCTGAACATAGGGTATTTAAATTTCAAATTATTATTGCACTGCTGTCTGTTTTTCCCTTCAGATGTTTTTACTTTCCTTATCCATGTATAAGTAGGTACCTTGATGTTGAGCACATATGTATTTATAATTATTATATCCTCTTAAAGAATTAACCCTGTTATCATTATGGAATGACTTTTTTTCATCTTGTGACTGTTTTTGACTTAAAGTTTATTTTATCTGATATAAATGTAGCCACCCCCAGCTTTTTGTTCTTCTGGTTACTATTTACATTGAATACTTATGTGTGTCCTGAATTAAAGTGAGTCTCTGGAAGGTGGTATATAGCTGGGTCTTGTTTTCTGTTTTCTTTTTCTATCATTCAGCCCCTCTACATCTTTTGATTGACAGATTTAACCTGTTTAAATTTAACATGGTTATTGATAGGTGAAGACTTACTGCTCGCAATTTGTTAAGTACCTTCCACTTGTTTCACAGTTCTGTTGTTCTCTTCTTCCTCTCCTGGTGTCTTCCTTTGTGATTTGATGAAATTTTTGTAGTGGCATATACATGGGTTTAAAAGCCCATATCCACTATCATTTCTAGTAAGGCATGTTTAGTGATGATGAATTCTCACAGTTATTTGTTTAGTAAAATATTTCTCTCTCCTTTATTATTCATGAAGTGACATACCATTCGTCACTCTTTCCTTTTCTTTTATCTTTATGTCAGTCTATGTTATTTCAAATGATGTGTCTTTGAGCTCAGTCATTCTTTCTTCTGCTTCATCCAGTCTTTTATTCTACCTATGAAATTTTTCACAATAGTCTATGTTCTTCAACTTTCTGTTTGGTTCTTTTCTATGTTTTTTATCTCTTTGTTGAATTTCTCATTTTGATTATGTACTATTTTTCTGAGTTAGTTCAGTTGTCTAAGTGTATTCCCGTAGAGCTCACAGAACTTATTTAAGATGACCATTTTGAATGGTTTGTCAGGCAAGTTATAGATCTCCCTTTCTTGGAGAGATGTAGGTTACAGGTGGTTTATTTTTTCCCTTTGGTGGTTTTATATTTTCCTGATTATTCATGATCCTTCTGGCTTTGGGTTCATGCCTGTGCATTTGAAGTGGCAGGGACTTCTTCCAATCTTAGCAGGTTGGTTTTGGCAAGAAAATCAGCCATTTAACCCATCTAGCTTCTGAAAAGATTGTCTGGTGGGGCTCATAGGCATGCTTGTTGTTGGACTTTGTTGAGGGGGAGGCTGAATTGATGTCTTAAACATAACCCTAATTCCTGTGGGTTCACTGAATTCTCTGTGATGCTCTACTGATACCAGTGCACTTATCATACTTTACTTATCCATGCCCCACACTGACCTGGAACACATTGCACCTACTGGCAAGCACATAGCACCTACTGAAATTATGTCAGTTGAAGAAAGTTAAGAGGAATTGATAATGAGGTATTAGCAGTTAATTTGGACAGAGGGGAAAAGAAAACAAATACAGTAAAAGCTCTATAAGTTAAGCACCCAAGGAACTGTAACTGATTGGCCAACCTAAGAAACTAGACCTACTGTACTGATACATACATGTGATGCATATCTGGTCTATGAAAATTAGGTCAAGTTAGGGTTGTGGTCAGGGTAAGGAGGTGGTCAACTATAGATGTTCTACTGTAATAGGACCTGACAAAATTAAAAACTGGTCATATGATCAAGGCAGTGAATACAGACATTGATCCAAGAAATCCCACCCCCAGGGAATTTGCAGAGGAGGGGATGATGGGTATGGACCAGGCCTCAGTCTGGGGAGCTGCCTTCTCTTTCTGGGGCATCATCTTTGGGCTATCCTAACATTAAGTTTGCTGGGCATTGCCCTAATGATTTCGGTCAGAATCTGATTTCAGATAGCCCTTTTGCTGGTTTTATTGCAAGTAACTGATAGTTTTGCAGCCCTTTTTTCAATTGTCTTTCTCATGGCCTTCTATCTGTGTCATCTTTCAACTTCCATTGCATTTACTCAGAGTTTGCTTATGGGTTCTACATAAACTCAATTTGAGAGCAGATCTGCTACTGTTTTATATTTCATGACCAATCTTTTACCATCTACTTTTCATCTTCTGTTAATTCATCACTTTTCCTCTGATTTAACAATAGCATACAACTCATACCTAATCCCTAAACACTTCTAGAACTGAAATTTTTGCTTTTTAAAAAGTTAGGCTAAAATTTTTGACTTTGCTATAATTATAGATTTACAAGGGAACATAAATAGTAAAGGAGAGACAGTCTGACTACACTTTTTCCAATTTCTCCAAAATTGGAAAAGCATCTTCTGAAACTAGAGGACAGTATCTTAACTAGGATATAGCCAGGAGAGCAAACATGATTTAACTAGGTTTCATTACCACAATAGTTGCTTAAAGTCACACAGACTTTTCACTTGTGCCTCAAACTGGTTCTTAACCTGTGATAAAAATGATTCTTCGTGTTTTAATTTTGTCCTTCACGAATGTCTTATAAATGAAACCATGCAGTTTATAGCTTTTGGTGATTGGCTTTTTCTCTCAGCCCAGTTATTTGGGGAGTTACCCAGGTTTCTGTGTTTGTCGCTACTTGGTTATTTTATTTTGCATGCTATTCTATGACACATATGTACCACAATGACTTTAGCCAAGAGAAGTTGCTTAGTTTCAATGTTTGACTATTAGAAACAAGCCTTTGTATACATTCATACACATCTTTGTAGAAAGGTTTAAAATCAAGAACTGTGAGTCCTTTATTGTTTTTGGTTTTTTCAAAAGACAGTTTTGGCTCTTTGGGGTCCCTTGAGATATCATATTAATATTAGGAAGGATTTTTTTTTTCTTTCTCTGCAAAAAAAAATGCCATTGGGATGAATCTGTGGCCCCCTTTTGGACATCTCAACAATATTTATCTTCTATTTTAGGAAAATCCATGAACATGTTATGTATTTCCATTTATTTATGTCTTCTTTAACATCTTTCAACAATATTTTATAGGTTTCTCCTTAAGTATAATCCAGAGTAATTTATTATTTTTATGATATTAGAAATGGAATTCTTTTCTTAATTTTATTTTTCGATATTTATTGGCAATAAATTTTTGCATTTTGACTTTGTATCCTGCTTCTTTATATAAATTATCTATTCTTGTACAGTTCTAGTAGCTGTTTTTAAACCTTTAGGTTTATAAGATCATATGATCTACAGGCAGAGATTATTTTATTTCTTTTCCAAAGTTCATGCTTTTTTAAAAAAAAATCTGATTGGTTTGTCTAGGACTTCCAATACTGTGCTGAATACAAGTAGTTAAAGAGGACATACTTGTATTGTCCCTGATCTGTGCGAATAAGCTTTTTGTCTTTCATTGTTAAGAGTTATAATAGCTATGGGGATTACATGTGAAATAAATTAGGCTTGCATTTGACAGTTTCTCATGAGAGTTTTTGGCATACTTTAGTCACAGATGAATTTTGTATTATAAAGTATCAGATGAACCTGCTATTCTTTTATATGTCACAATCAATAATGTCTCTCTAAATACCTCATGTCTTCAATACATTTTTATGTTTTATGTGACTTCTTCCAACATCAGTCAACTCACATCTCATTTCTATGACTCCGAGGACTTTGAAAATCTTTCTAAATTAATTTTTGAACTTTAAGGTAGTATGGAATCATACAAGTGAAAGATTGAAATAATGCAGAGAAATCCTGTTTATGCTTTACCTTCTTCCCAGTGGTAAAGTCTTGGGAAACTATTATATACTACAATGTCACAACTAGGATAGTGACATTGATATAATCAAGATAAAAAACCATTCCAGTACTAAAGAATCTTTATATTCACACTCACTTCTTTCCCTGCTCTACCCCTTCCTTATCCTTAACTCATGGAATAAAGATTCTTTAGTTCTATAATTTTTTATTTCAAGAATGTTTTATAAATCAACATGCAAACTGCAACGTTTTCACTCAGTGTCATTCTATGTTGATTCTCTAAAGTTGTTGTGTGTATTAGTACTTGATTACTTTTTATTGGTGTCTATTATCAACAATAAAATCACGATATAGATGTAACACAGTTGGTTCAATGATCCATTAGATTTTTGATCCACAATTATTTATTACAAAGAAAATAATAAAGTCCATTCTTTACCTGGACACTCTTCCTCAGTAGCATGATAGGTGCTTCAAATTACCCAGTGGTCCATGGTCCTCTCATCCAAAGTAAGCACAATCCTACCCTACACCTACCTAGTGGTTCTCCACTAGGCTGGCACATAAATCCTCCCTGGGAAGCTTTTAATAAAAATCTCAATGCTTTCTTCCATGCCAAATGGAAGAATCAAATTCATCAGTCTTAGTGTAAGAGTCAGGCATTAGTATTTGGAAAGATCTGTTTTCTCAAGTGTACTGAAAAGCAAAAAAATACTGCATAGCCACAACCCAAGGACCATGTTGCAACGTCTTAAGATTGTGCTCTTTTTGCTGCCTATATGTTCCTCAAGAATTGACAAAGTTACAACCTTTGTATATCTATACCAGTCATTACCACAAATGAATTAACTATTAGTGAAGTGACAAAGACAATCTTCTTAAAGCTGCTCTTTGGTTGATAAAATGCTTTATCAACTAAATGGTTATGTAATGTATAAAACAAAGAGAGAAAGTGAAAGATACAGACCAAAGGATTGATCTTCCTTTTCTGTCAATGTCTACATTTATATGTATATCTAGTTCAGGTCCTAGTTTCTGCTGTACACTTCTCAGTGACAGAGCCATACAGAGTTAAAGAGTCCACAATAAGTGGTACCCTAGGGAACTGACAAAAGCTTTTGGCAAAGATCTTCTGTACCCAGGAAAAGATACGAGCAGTGAATTGGGAGGATTGTGCAGACTAACACCGAGTGTGTTGAGGCAGGAACTCCTGGACACTGTGGGCTCAGAGATGTGATGCTTTGGTTAAGACCCTGGGGATCAAGACACAACTTGAAGTCATAATAAAATGATGTCTATGGATAAATTTCTTCCCCAGAGATGGTTTGATTTCTATTCATTTGTGAAAATTGAAGTCAGATATTTCTTGCACATGTGCAATTGTGCTTATAAATTTATGACTGCTAACATGAAAAAGGATCTTAGAGTTACCCAATTTGTCATTTAAAAATATTTACATCTCTTAGAAGCATGAAAGAACTCTAGTTTGACAAACAATTGAATTTGTTTGGGCACCAAAAAGGAAAATAAAAAACATCTTGTGTTCAATCTGATTGTTGCAAAGAATGTCAAAAACACAAAGTATGCCCACTTTGACATAAGTAAATTGCTATAAGTTTTTTAGTCTTATGTTGAGATGGCCTAAATTAAAAACATCCATGAACAAATTTTATTATCATTTATGTACCTGTATTTAAGCAGTATAAAATAATTATATTGGCTAATATAGTCATTTAAAAATTATAAAATTAAAATATTGATATCACTATGCCAACGTTAAACACAAATTACAGTGCTAGGAAGACGCGTTCTTACAGAAAAATAACACAAACACTAAAAATGTTTTTCATGTTTCTAATTATCAGTTATGATTAACTTGGACATCAGTGAAGATTAAAATATTGATAACTAAGAATGCAAATGAAGATTGCATAACACCAATAATTACCATTATGTTAGGCAAGACATACTTTTTGGTAAAGCATTGAGATACAAGAGAATTTACAACATACTGTAGAAATTTTTTTTTCCTAGAAAACTTAACAACCTATACTACTGTATGCTCCTCAAAGGAGACTAACTGTCAGAAAATGTTGCCTTTGTCTCTTGTTGTAAATTAGGAATGGATTCTGCCCAAATATTTAAGGCATCTGCATCTTGTTGGATGGAAGTTCGCAGGATTTCTGTTAGGTTAAAAAAATAGGGGAAGAATAGTTGCGAAAAAATATTCGTGTCAAGGACAGTTAGAAAAATTATTTTCTAATTTCTATAAAAGTATTATAACTTTTCATATTTAAAAGGAACAGCATTCCCACAGTACAAGGAAACATCAAGACAGTCGTAGAGAACACTAGCTTCCTGGAGGTCTCTAGGGAGTGTCACCTCCTGTAGAGCTTCCCCCTCATTGCCACCCAGTCACTTTGATGCCCAGTGGAAAGGACACCAAAAACTTCTCAGTGAGGCCATTTCCTATTCCCACAGCTTCCCCTCCTTGGTGAGAGTCACAGTGAAATCCTTTCAATAAAAAAGGAAAGTAGTTACAAAGGAAAGGCCCAAATTTTAACCAGACACTAGGGACTGAGTAAAGGCAGCCAATGAAATCTCGAGTAGAGTTGAGAGGACTGTGATTTTGATTGGCCAGAAACTCAGGGACAACCAATGGTAAATGAGAAAAGAAGGAGGGGCGTAGGGTGGGAGTGCTCACTTGACACTTGTGCAGTTTCAGTTTCTAACTCCTGGAGGTTCGTGTTCCTAAACCACCCTCTCCTACGGCAAGTTTTCAAAAGATGTACAATTGAGCTGTTACAGAACCATCCAGACTGAGATTGCACGGAGAATGCTGTGCTCTCACTGGGGAACTGGCTAAACAGCAGCCAGACTCCTAGCAGGGGAGTAAGAACTGCAGGAAATGCATCCTGGTCTCTCCTGATCTGGACTGGTCAGCGTTTGTGGGAATGGCGGCTACTGTGGCCTACTGACCCTGGTGCCTCTGTGCCTAGCTTGGGTTCAGGCTGCTTTCACTGCCTGGCTCACTCACGCTTTTATATCCTCAGACTCTCTCAACTCTTGAGTCAACGCTCCTAGTCCCGCCCCTTTCTCCATCCACCTCCACAAGACTTTCTTTCTCCGCTCCTGCTTACCCTTCTCCCCTCACTTCTCACTTCAC
>CAUYPK010104584.1:0-24258 GCA_963574355.1 Loris lydekkerianus | reverse complement strand
TATCAGGAGGTATTAACGTAGGATTTTCTCTAATCCCTTGGAAAAGGGCTATCAGAGGAAATTCTTACAAGCAAAAAAAAATCTCACAAAGAAAATTGCTTTTTTACTTAATTGTTAGATATCTAAAATCTTGAATATGCCACAAATGTTTAAACCCCAGTGGAGAGTTTAGTCTTTGACAAGATCTGAATAGAGTAAACAGACTATATAGATCTTTATTTCTGCCATTCTACCTTTTAATAACTGAGATTAAACTCTGCCTTTCGGGGTTGCAGTTTGTGTGAGATGGGCAGAAAATGAGGTTCTGTTGAATCTTAATTTGTAACACAAACCAGCATTCCCGTGTTTCCCCACAAGAAAACTTACCACTTTGACAAAAAGAGGGCACCAGAAGCAGTAGTCCAGCAGCTGTAAAGATGAGATCTTTCATTCTGATGACCGAATCTCGTTTCTCAACACACCGTCAGTCGTGTAACGTCATGGAGTACAGTTTCCCCCTCGTTCTGAGTGTGAGCGGCAAGTGGTAGCCTTCCTCTGTAGACGTATGTGCTCCTGTGCTGTGCAGCAGGAAACATGCCCAGTCCTCTGTAGCGGGAGGATGTGACCCACTCAGCGTTGCAGAATGCATGACTCAGGCCAAGCCTCTGAGCGTGTCACGTTATCCCTGAGAAAGTCAATTAACTCCTCCCTATCCCTGACAATCTGTTCTGCACAGACACGTAATTCTCGCCCAGTAAATTTATGTGCCTTTGAAGAATGGCAGGAAGTCTATAATCCTTTACAGAGATAAGCCAAGAATAGATACCAAGTAGCAGTTAGCTTTGAATTTGTCTCATATCTCATATTTTACCCATTTTTAAAAAGCGGTTCTAAGGTGTAATTTCTGCTTCATAATTGGTCTGTTATCCTTTGCTTTATCCTCATCTGTTTTAAATCTGAATTCTTAAACATTACATAATTAGAAATTATGAAATGCAAACATTTTTTAATATGTTAATGTTGTGTACTTGATTACTTTGAAAATTCTCCATCAGTGTCACATTGGTCTGAATTTGTCATCAGTGAACACCTCAACAGAACTTGATCTTATTGTTTGTGTAGGTATTTGAGGGGTTGGGTGTTCAGAGTTGGTTCTCCCTTCCCCAGTTCAGTGTGTTTTGAGCCATTCAATAACTCTACAGAGTTAGAAAACTGGGGAAACTTCCCAAATAACAGTATTGGATTAAATTAAAATCATAATGCAACACTGAAATGCAAAGGAGGGCGGCGCCCGTGGCTCAGTGGGTAGGGTGCTGGCCCCATATACCGAGGCTGGTGGGTTCAAACCTGGCTTCAGCCAAACTGCAACAACAACAAAAAAAGAAGTCTGAAATGCAAAGGAGACGCCCCTTATTCCACAAGTTTTGGTGAGCAGATCTACAATAAGATTTTTTTTAATTACGATAAAATACACATAGCATAAAATTTACCATCTGAACCATTATAAGTGTGAGTTCAGTAGTGTTAAGTATATTCATATTGTGCAACATGTAAGTTTTTATGAGTTAGATTCTGGGGCATATGATTTAATATATAGTAAAAAAAAAAAACTATTATAACAGGTTTTCCTTTTATTAATAAAAGTGAAGATTAAACTCAAAGTCAGACAACCCAACATTTTGCTGAAATTCAGTGAATTTCATGACACTGACTGAGGGATAGTGTCATAGACCATAGTTCCATAGACTGATCTATGGAAACTTTTCACATCTTAATTAAATTTCATCAGACCAAGATTTTCACAATCAAAGGTCAGTGTTTAATAATAACATGGTTACACAAACTAGATGGCGTACTATTCTATTGTAGTATAAATAGTAACAAAAACCCACACAAAATATTGAAGATATTTGTTAATTAACATTTTTCTATGAATTTTCTAAATGCAGGAATTTATGGCTTAATTCGTGTATGGCCTCGTTTCTAGTCATTTAATGCATTTGTAATTTTTATATACGGAACCTGGCTGCTTAGCTGAGGTAGAGATGTGGCCATCCCATAAACATAGTGTTATTTCCAGTCCTCTGGTGAACTGTTGAAATAGGAGGCTTGACTTGGAAGGATTTGATTTTTCTCTTGGTTTTGTATTTGTTTAGCAACCTTTACTTCAGTGTGTCATGATTTAAACCTTGGAGTTAAATTGATTTGCCAAGTCTCTCTGTACTTTGGCTTATAAGACAAATACTTAAGGTTTGAAGTGGGTTTGTAACTGCCTTCTCAGTAGAAGTCTGCGGGGCACAACTTGTACAGTGGCAAGTCATGAAGGAAAGCACAAATATCCTTCAGAAAATGGAGATATAAGAGAACTTTCATGGAACTTAGTTTTTAGCCTAACCCGAGGGCACACTGGGTTCTCTTTAGCCTTGAAAATAGAAAGAAAACAGTTCCTGCTTCCCTATCTCTGGATTCTTCTTCTGGTTTCCCCTTTCCATCTTGCTTCCTGTTTGAACTTCCCCCATCCAGTCTTGGAAGAAATGGAAAACCCTGGTTCCTACGTGGTGAGGCAGGTAGCTAGAGATGCTTGTGAAAGCAAGTGTCAGGCCTTCCCCAGAGGGTCCCTTTAGCCCAGACGTTACAGATGAAATAGCGGCTATTTTGTCTCATTTTCAGAGCGCTTTCCACGTGCATTCTCTCACATTAGCCCCTGAGGGAAGTAGGGTTAGAAAGAAGCCTGCAGCAGGAGCTGGTGGATGTTATTCCTCCTTCCTGCCCCCATTGGTCCTGTGTCCTACATGATGGAGCTGGCTCTCCAGGCTCCAGTGTTGGAGTCGTCTTTTCATTCACCATAGTTGTGATGGAGGATTTAGAGCACAACATTTACTCATTCCTACACATAGGTAGAATGTTCTCATTTTTTAAGTGAAATGTCACATCTTCCCAGAAAATATTTCTACTGATAACAATCGCAATCTGGCACAAGTTTTTATAAAACACAGTTGCTAGCTAAGTCCCGTTTAGTGTATGCTAGCACTGCACTTAGAGCAGAATCATCAGTCAACTCCAAGGTAAACTAGTAAAGGTAATCTAATCTGTTTTCATTGCTGCTGTTTTCATTCCTTTCCGAAGCTAATGCTTAGCGACTTAGTCTTTTCTCCCCCTGCAATTCAACACCCCTAAGTTAATCCTTTCCTGCCTATTTCTGGACCATGTATCTACTGCTGATATTGCCCTGATTATATTGTATTATAATTTCCTTGAAACATCTGTCTTTTAAACTAGACTGTTAGCTCCTTACGGGCAATCACCATGGTTTTGTTTTGTTTTGTTTTGTTTTCCCTGATTCTGATGAATGCCAAATATTTCTGTGTTTTCCTCAAATTTAAAATATTCCTTGGTATCCTGGGGCAGTTTAGAATGTAGTTTGGGAATGAAGGTTGTTGAGTGATTGGGGGAGAGTATTTGATTTGACTCAGGTAGCCAGGATAGATGTTTTGGAGGAGGTGGCATTTGAGGTCAGGCCTGAAAGTTAAGGCCAGTAGCCGCGCAGCTCAGTGAGAGTGCTGTGGTCTGGAGGAGGCCATGGTGAAGTTCTGGCAGGGAATGGGAAGGAGTGGGTGTGAGGTGAAGCCCGAGGGGGGGCAGGCAGGGACACATCCTTAGAGCTTCACCATCCAGGAGGAGGAGTTTGTGTTTCTTTCTAACTGCAGGGGAGAAGCTTTTGCAGGAGTTTCAGCAGAGGAGTGGTATAGTGAGATGTCCATTTGGAGAGATCACCGAGTTCTCAGTAGAGGACAGACTTGGCAGCAGCAAAAGCAAAGAGCCACCCGTTGGGAGATGATGGTGGGCTGGACTAAAGGGTGGCAGAGAGAAGGGACAAGTGGTTCCATTTGGAGTCTGCTCCTGTTACAGCGTCTGGCAGTGCTTGGAAGTTGCCCATGAAGAATTTGTTGGAGTTATAGCAAAATGGCTCCTGAAAAGCCGTTATTAACCCTATTTTCTCATCATCCACTGTTCTTTTATTCTATGGCATTATTCACAGAATTCCTCCGAGAAGGCCTCGAAAGTTCTTTGGCTGGAAGAGATACAGCGAGCCATCGATGAGGCCAACAGTGACAGGGACAAAGCGAAACAGTGTAAGCACTCGCCGCCTTCGCCCCTGAAACCTGCTTTGCTTGTATTTGGATGTGTGCCTGAGATAACTTTCAATTTCTGGATAGATTTGGACTCTCTTACCAAGTTTTAGTTTTTGGATGTATATTTACACAAAAAGAGTTGGTTGCTCTGTTTTCAGTGATTAGATGCTATTGCCAACAAAATTTGACAGTGTTGCCAAACAATATCCAGAAAGTAAAAAAATACTTTCTAAGCTCGCAAATTTTATGATTAGGTCAAATTTTTTTTTTTTGCTCTTGTTCCTTGGAAAACTTAGCCCATTCCTGCTTAACACATGCCTGTTCTCCATTCCATGTCCTTCATTATTATTGGTCAGGGTTTTCCAGAGAAACAGAACCAAGAGGGCCTAGATCTGTCTATTTTAGATGGGTAGGTATGCTCACATACATACATAGCCATTCAGAAGGGGAGAGCGGATAGATACTTATTTGAAGGAATTGGTTCACTAGACTGAAAAGAATGGCAAGTGGAGATTTGTAAGGAAGGCTGGCAGAGGCCAGGTGTCAGCACTGAAACCTTCAAGGTCAATGAGCATGATTACTATGATGAGTAGTGATTAGAATCTCCTGCCTCTCAGAGACCTATGGAGTCGGCTAACAGATCATGGCACTCGTAGAAGTGAAATAGACTGGTAGTCTACAAGTAGAAGAGTTCTAGCTCAAATGAACAGAAATCTGAGTTAAATCATAGAAACAAGGAGTCACAGTCCCTCAGTGAATTCCCAAACTAAAGCCTGTTTACAAACACTGAACCCCCCACCCCACCCACCCAGAATGCAAAAGAGGCCAATCCCCTTGAGGAAGGAATTCTGCTTACATGACCAAAAATGTGTACTATTAATCTTCCAGCCTTTCTCAACGGGTCCCGTGGCTTTTACCAGGGTGACTGTTGGGGAAAAGGACATAATCAGACTTTTCAGGGATTACTGGGCACTGGCTCTGACCTGGCACTGATTCCATGAGACCCTAAATATTCCTGTGGTTCACCGGTCAGAGTAGGGGCTTGTGGAGGTCAGGTGATAAATGCAGTTCTAGCTTGAGCCCATCTCAGTAGGTCCCCAGACTCATCCTGACGTTGCTTCCCGGTTCTGTAGTGCATACTTAGAACAGGCATAAGGAGCAACTAGCAGAATCCCCATGTTGATTCAAATGGTTAAATTTTTTGTTTTATTTTTAAGGAGTAATAATATGAAGATGCAGACAACAATCTGTGATTTCTTCTGACTTGATATAATAAGACACTCCATATTATGAATACCCAACATAGATTAAAATATGATTCATTAACCTGCCAACTCAGGGCATGATTAGAATTTATTCTATTGTATCAGATCATAGAGTGCTTTTTAGATGCCTTGTCTTACCCCACAGATGTGCTTTTAATTTTGGAAACATCTGTGAGAAACATCTGGTTTTTATTGCCTTAGCTTGAAAAGTGTATTTATCAAGCCCAAACTTTTATACCCTTAGGAACTTTAAAGTGTTTCCTTTTAGCACTCGTAAGGAAAAAAATAATGAAGTTGAAGTGTGCAAATAAGAGATTTAAATATAAAACTGAAGGCAGCTGCAATCTGAAGAGGCACTTTAACATTCAAGGTCAATGAGCGTGATTACTATCTGTATAAGCCCAGCAATATAGTTATTGAAATAGCCTAAAATGGTTACGATTTTCTCTTAAGGATCAAATCAGTTTAAAAATTATTTTATTCCTTTTATATATTGGTCTTCTTACATTTGACCTGCAGATGTTGATTCAGTCTTTAACATCAAGACTGATGACTCTATCTACTATGAAAGTGAGATTTTCTCACTTGCACATCTAAAATTCTAGCTTCTTCCTCGGTCCTGTGCCTCAGAAGAGTGAATACACTTTCTTCTATGATATATAACAGCAACAAAAGTTTTCTAAAGTTAAATCTATCTATACTCTGATACCAAGAATTTTTCAGGTTTTCCGTAGGAATTTAATCTTATTTTTTAAAGCATTCTTTATCTTTTGCGAGAAGACGTGAAACAGATTCTGGTGACATGCTATAAGCATCAAACATACTCAGATTATTTTATAAGAGAAAGTGTAAGGGCCCATATGTTTTACAGAAGCAAGGTTTTAAAGGGCAGAGTAACTGTGGCTGCCTTCATTCTGGCCTACCACTCGCTTTCACTGGAGAATCTTGCTTGCTTAAAGTAAGTTTGCCTCTGTTTTTGACTCCTTAGAACAATCTTTTCCGATCTTTTTTCATTATTGCACCCTAACAAGTCCTTAGTCCTTTTTGCCTAATCTCTCCTTACCATGAAATGTTAATGCCACAGATGGAGTATATACCTGCTTATGTACCATATATAGATCTGTGCCTTACGAATGAAATTTTTTTCATTCCCACTCCCCAAAAAGCAATTTTTTTTCTATTTGCTATTTGCAAATTTTTTTTCTATTTGCAATGTAATATTGCCTGCTGCAAATTTGTGCCTTAAGAGAGCCTGCTTGTGTATGACTCAGGGTATAAAACGAACATTTTTTTTTTGGATCTCTAGGAGATTTATGGGGGGGGGGGGGTTAATTTGCTTCTTAGCAGAAACATATCTGTCTGCAGATCATTTATTTATTTATTTTTTTATTCAATCAAATACACGTAGATCATGAATACATTCATGCATATGTGGAGTACAGTGTGTTAATTTTTTTTTATACAATCTGATGTGGTTAGATCAAACCAATCAACATGGCTTTCACCTCATTTACTTGATTATTGTCCTAAGACATTTATGTTCTACACTTGACAGATTTGACTTGTACCCCTGCCATATGCTCCATAGGTGTGGTCCCGCCATTTACCCTCCCTCTGTCACACCTCCCCCGTCCCCTCCCGTCCCACTCCATTTCTCTCCTTCATCCTGGTTGTGTTCTATCTTTCATAAGAAAGTGTGAGTAAATATAAGTAGGTTTGTCTGCAGATCATTTAACTAACATCTTCAGCTATCTGGAACTTCACTACAACCCACAGATTAGACCAAAAAAGCAATCAAAGTAGATATCTCAAAACCTGTACACTGGATCTGCTTTACTCACTGGGGGACCCCTCAGACGTGGCGTTTGAGCCCCTTGATTCTTAGGCATGATTGTTAACTTTGATTGTCTGTCTTCCTGACTTAGAGGGCATTGGAACCCACAGTCACAAAGTGGAAAGTGTCTGGCTACCACAGGCAGGCACACAGATGTCAGTAAGAAGCAATAGTTGACAAGGAAGGAAGAGAGAAAAGCTAAAAAGCATAGGTGTTAGAAGCTATTTAGGACAGAGAAAATAAGCCCAAACACTTTTATAATCCTCCAAAGGAACACTAACTATATTACAGCACAGTACAATTTTAATGACAGAAAGGATTCTGGGCTGGGCACAGGGGCTCACGCCTGTAATCCTAACAGTCTGGGAAGTCAAGGTAGGTGCTCAGGAGTTTGAGACCAACCTGAGTAAGACCAAGACCCCATCCTTACTAAAAACAGAAAAACTAGCAGGGCCTAGTAATGCATACAGATAGTCCTAGCTACTCAGGATACCAAGGCCAGAGGATTGCTTGAACCCAAGAGTTTGAGTTTGCTATGAGCTATGATGACTCCACAGCGCTCTGCCTAGAGCACAGAGTGAGACTCTGTCTCTAAAAAACAAAAAAGGACTCTTCTGGCAGCTCTTAGCAGGCTACTGTGTACCAGAGACTGTGGGTAAAATGAAGAGCAAGATAGCTACTGGTAAGGCATATTTTAGAGTTGTTTTGAAAATGGTTCTATTAGGATGAGGTTTGGCAAGAAGTAATTAGCCTCAGTTGTCTGGAAATTGGCCTGTGGACCAGTTCCTTGGACATCAATACTCAGTGGTGCTAATATATGCAAGTAATTTGTGCCCTTTCTAGTATCCTCCTTTAAGGAAAATAGCATTTTATTGCATTGGTTAGCTGAAGCGATCACATATAATTTATGTGAGTATTCTCTGTCATTTACTTGTTCCTTCTTTTCTCAGACCACAGACTTCTCAAATGTTAGGGTCTAGCGTCCTCCATCCTACAAAGCTCTCCTAGAGCAGAGGACTGGAGAACGGTTCACGCATTTCCTCCTATCTCTATAAGCCCAGCAATATACGGCTGTACCTTTTGATCAACCACTGGAGTTTGTAGTGAAGTTCCCCCTTAGTCTCTACGTGGTCCACGTGGCTTCAACTCCAGGTTTCTGGAAGTCAGACTCTTTCTCTTGCCCCTTCAGCCCCCTTCAGCCCCCCTAGTGCTATCCACATGTGAACACTGCTTGAACACAACAATGTCCTTTAACACTTGTAGAGTTTCTGTGTAAGAAAAAATATCCATCTCTCCCTTCTTTTTATTAAGGTTCTTTTTCATCAAGGAAATATTTTAACCTGGCTTCTCTCTCCTCTGTTTTTTTGTTTTTTTATGCAGTTTTTGGCTGGGGCTGGGTTTGAACCCACCACCTCCGGCATATGGGGCTGGCACCCTACTCCTTTGAGCCACAGGTGTTGCTATTTTTTTTTTTTAATTTCTACATATCTAATTTAGTATGTCTGTAGGTTGTGAAAATAGTTCTTTTGCTTGGCTAGAACATTTTTACCTGCGACTAAAGGGATAATAAAGAATGCACTAAGTTAACTTTCTTTAGGCAAGCAAGAATTTAATGGGGTGTTCTTTATAGGGAGAGGCAGATATTTGCCTAAAGTGCTTACTAAGTCTAAATTAGTTTTGGGGTTTAGTTTCTGGATTCTGTTCTACATGTCCACCAGCTTTGCCCTTCTAGAACACAGATTGGTCATGACCACTTTGCCGAGTATACTATCACAATACAAGAGAGTACCAGGATTTCCATAGCCTAAATAGCATTTTGCATATCTTAGAATAGATATCTTTGTAAAGCCTAGTACTCAAAGATATAGACTCAGGGATGCCCGTATACATTCACCCCGTTTCATAGAATACTGCAGAGAACAAAATCTAATACTGTAACACCACAAAAGAATAAGCAGTGATTTTTGTTAAACCGTGCTCCCATAGTTAAGAATCTTATTCTTACAACCTAAACTGGTAGATGAGTTGGCGATTGGCTCAGTACCCGAAAGGTTTAATACTAATGTGTTCCTAAAAGTTAGAATTATATATTTGACATGCCTTTTCAGCAAGTAAAAGATAACCATTAACAAGATTTTTTTTCTTCATTACCCAGGGATTACTCTGATCGTTGATGTTAATCAGTGTTTGGAGGAAAAAAAATCAAGTGACATTTTGTCTATATTGAAGTCTTCTTCAACTAACATCCTCCCTGAATGTATGGAGAGATACTATGATGCCCTTGAGAAGGCAAAAGTGCTCAAAAGTGAAACAGGTAAGTTTTTCTGTCACGTAGCACAAACTAAATATTTTAAATATGATTGTTTCTATGGTATTTCTTAATTTTAAGGTAAATATTGCTTTCAAGTGAACATTTCTGATTATTTTAATCAGTGGCAAGAGAAGTTTTTTGTTTTGTTTTTAGGTGTTTCTTTTCTCTCTTTCTTGGAAAGCTGTGATGATTTCAGGGTTTTGGCAATATACGTGGCATCAGAGAGCTGAGTATTTGAGGAGAATTTGCCTTGTACACTTATTGATCCATTCTTCTCGTGATACAAGCAAATTTTTACACTAGTATTTCTCTTACTTGATCCTTTGTGAGACAAAGGGTATATGATTACACAGCATTAAGTAGGAGTAAATGTGTGATTTTCAAATATATGGGATAAAGTACAGTAAACTGGTCTGTAAGGGATCCAGCTGGCAAATAGTTGTACCTTTTCAGTCCAATGACAGATCATGACATGTTAGCGCTGGAAAGTTTCTTTGAGATCATGAAGCTTAATACTCATTCTTCAAATTTGTAAACTGACATAGAGATTTCAGATAGAAGGAGAAAATGGTAGCCCCAAGGACAATTAATTTTAACCCATCGTTCCTTTGCAGATTTTTAATAAGCACCTACTATGTCCTAGTGCCGAAAATCATGGTATCTCTGAACTTCCAGACTTGTGTTTATTTACATCCCATTGTAGGCTGTCTACGTAATACTATATTCATCTTAAAGAAACTGCTTCAATAGTGAATGGCCTTAGAGGTGAATCTCCCAAAAAACTTTAGTTCAACTGGAAATTTGTCTCGTAGAACCCGTGTGCTTGCTCTTAAGATTGATGTACAGTAATCTGCCCATTGTCCAGCACCCATGGGCTTTGGTAGTTTTCAGATCAATGTAGTTTCTGGTTGCTTGAGAGTTACTATTAAAATAGGCTCAACTAATTCTGTACCCCATTCCATACCATAAACTTGGTATTGACTTGGAATTAATGTTGATATACAGTAATTAAAAACAAATTAAAGACAAACTTCACTTACTGTTACCAGTTTTACTTTATTGTAAAAGAGCAGTCACTACACTTTTCGAGTTCACTACCATATTTTTTTAACTTCAAGTAACACACATTAACACCTAAAACCATTACAGAGAATACATGGGAGCCCAGGGGGATGCAGGAAGCATCAGCTTACTAACAGAAAGAAATACCAAGTTTAATCTCTCATTTGTTGTTGTTGTTGGCTAGGTCACATGCCGGTTGCTTGAGAGCACCAGCTGCCTGAGTTCCAGATAATGGCCTGTTTACTGTATGTGCAACTTGGAGGTTCTACCTTCCAACTCAGCCAATGTTCTATTAATGAAATGACCACTCTCTCACTTGGCATTTGGTCACCCTTGAGCCCTTCCCTGTTCCATTCATATTTCTTCATCAGAAATTAGTGTAATGCCCATGCCTCACCCTTCATTGGGAAAGAATTACATACTGTGTTAATGCAGGGTTGAGTTCCTGGATGAGCCAGCATAATTTCAAATCCATCCTGGCCCAGACTTAGTTTGTTTTCTGTCTCCTAAACTTGCCTATTTCTCTTCCTATTGCCATGTTTTGGTGAAGGGAGTCAAAATATGCCCAGGTATCCAATTCAGAAACCTAGCAGGTTCATTCATTCTTCTGGAGAAAAAAACAAGAGGTAGCTGGGATTTCGTTACGGACTGTGTTGAACTGGAGATCAATTTGAGGAATATTTACAACTTCATAATATTCTGATCCATGTACAAGGGATAATATTCCTCTTAATTAGGTCTTCTTGAAATTCTTCACCACTTTATAGTTTTTAGTATATAAGGTTTGCATTTCTTTAATTTATTCCTAAGTATTTTATCATTTTTATGCTACTGTAATTTTTTTTTTTTTTTTTTTTTTTTTTTTGAGACAGTCTCACTATGTCATCACAGCTCACAGCAACCTCCAACTCCTGGGCTCAAGTAATCTTCTTGTCTCAACCTCCTGAGTAGCTAGGACTACAGGCGCCCTCCACAACACCCAGCTAGTTTTTAGAGACAAGGTCTCACTCTTGCTCATGTTGGTCTCAAACTCTTGACCTCCAGCAATCCATCTGTCTCAGCCTCCCAGAGTGCTAGAATTACAGGAGTAAGCCACCTTGCTCAGCCCAAACAGTTTTTTTCTTAATTCCATTTTGGGATTTAAACAATCCCAAAGTGCTAGTGTATGGTATATGATCATTTTTTATTGGGATAATATTTCACATGCCATAAAATTCACCCTTTTAAGGTATGCTTTTAAGAGGTATTCATAAAATTATGCATCTGATATCTCTAGTAAATTCTAGAACATTTCCAGCACAATAAAACAAAACCCTATATACAGGGTTTTGAGACATAGGGTAATGAGACCTTGTTGATCTCATTTATCCTAATAGTTTTTCGTAAATTTCTTGTGTGCCACCTATTTTGGTTTTTTCCTCATTTTTCTTAGAGACAGGATCTTACTCTGTCACCCAGACTGGTGTACAGTGGCACAATTCTGGGTCACTGTACTGGGCTCGAGAGGTCTTCCTGCCTCAGCCTCTCAAGTAGCTGGGACTGTGACTGCAGGAATCTACCTCTACTGCCACCTAACTTTTCTTTCTTTCTTTTCTTTTTTTTTTCTTCTTTTTTTTTTTTTTTTTTTTTTTTTTAACCGAGAGGGTCTTGCTGTGTTGCCCAGGCTGGTCTTTAACTCCTGGCCTCCATGTCAGCCTCCCAAAGCACTGGGGTTACAGGCATAAGCCACTCCGTGGCCAGCCCTTAGAGTATTTCCTGATTCTACCATTTCTCATCAAACCATCCTTGCGCCCTCACCTGAGTGACTGTGACCTCTCCTAACCAATCTCCCTTCTCTTAGTGACCGCGACCTCTCCTACCCAATCTCCCTTCTCTTAGTGACCGCGACCTCTCCTAACCAATCTCCCTTCTCCTGCACTCTTGCCCTCCTACGGTCTCTTTCTCTGAAAGTTGCCAGAATGAGACTTTAACCACAAAAATCTGATCACAACTCCCCCATAACTTCTCATGGCACTTGGAATAAAAATGCAAACTCCCTCTGCTGCCCTAAATGGCCCTACATCATCTTCTAGAGCCTTCTGTCCTCCAGCCTTCTTCCTGGCTTGTTCTACTCCAGCTAGGCTGCCCTGGCCTCTCCTCAGCACGCTAAGCCTGCTTCCTCCTCAGGACCTTTGCATTTGTCTTTCCCTTTGCTTGGAAAGCTTTTCCCCAAACTTTCCCATAGCTGGCTCCTTTGGTCCATTCCAGCTTCACTCAAATGTCACCTTCAGGGCGGCGCCTGTGGCTCAGTAGGTAGAGCACCGGCCCCAATATACCTAGGGTGGTGGGTTCAAACCTGGCCCTGGCCAAACTACAACAAAAAAATAGCTGGGTGTTCTGATGGGCGCCTATAGTCCCAGCTACTTGGGAGGCTGAGGCAAGAGAATTGCCTAAGCCCAGGAATTAGAGGTTGCTGTGAGCAGTGTGACGCCCGTCACTCTACGGAGGGTGACAAAGTAAGACTCTGTCTCTTAAAAAAAAAAAAAAGTCACCTTTGGTGGTGAAAACCTGGACCACCCAGGCAGAAACGGTCCCTACCACTATGGTCAGTTGCAGGGTCTTCCCCAAACAGCATTAGTCTTCTTTACAATGTCTCCACACCATGTGCTCTCTGGGACCTACACAGCACATATAGGATTGTCTGTCTCACCCAGCCCTACAGAATCTCTACGAGAGCAAGGACCTTGTCTATGTTATTCACTACTCTATCCTGGCATTTTAAAAATGCCTAATGTAATAGGAACTCACTAAATAGGTGGGGAGTTAACGATTTAATGGGGTCCTCTTTCCTCCTTGTAATCACAAAACATTAATCACAAATCCTGTGTATAAAAAGAAGGAAGAGAAGGGGACAAATGGAGTGTATGGGAGTGAAAGGAAAGGAGGAAACTAACACTCACAGGCCCTTCCTTACCGCAGGTTGCCCACCCAGCACTCCGCGGGGTGCTTTGTGTAGATTATCTCACCACTGTCCTATGACTAAGCCTTGTAATTTCTGTTTTATAGAAAGGGAAACACAGGCTTAAAGAGGTAAAGTAACTTGTTTGGTCTTTTAGTCAGTGACAGGTTGAATGGAATTCAAACCCAGGTCCAGTTGGCCCCTGAAGAGACTATTCTAACCACTAGACTCAATACATTCTGCACTCACAGCTTTCTCTGGAACTTCTAACCCAAGGATGCTGCACCTTTCACTTGCCTGTCTCAGAAGGCAGGGGTCCTGCCAGTCCTGCTGGTTTGGTCTGGAAAAAAGGCTAATGAAGTGACAACCTGAAAGAGCCTGTGGGTCCTCCATAAGGGAAGGCAGGTGAGTGGAGGAGTGGGAGTTGGGAGGGTGGCACAGGAGCAGGAGGCCCTTCTCTTCCTAGCAGTTTGCAAACAGCATCCTGACCCCAGCTTGGACTTTCTGCAGTGGGCCCCAGAGGCAATTGAAGTCAAACTCCTCTAAGACAGTCTTGGCTTTGCTGAGCTCATGCCAGGGTGGAGAAGGGTGCAGACCAGGAGAGTTCACCAGTCTTGAAAGCTCTCCCCAATCCCTTGACTCTGCCATTTTTTTCCAACCCAACAACTCAGTTTAGGCCCAGGAGGGCCTAGCTCCTCGTTTTCTTCCTCCCCTTCCCTCCCACTTTGTCATCCCTTCACTCCCGTTGACAGTGGTTTTCTTTTGAACTTCATGAGAGATGTTTTTTTTTTTAGACAGAGATTCAAGCTATAGCCCTGGGTAGAGTGCCTTGGTGTCACAGCTCACAGCAACCTCAAACTCCTGGGCTTGAGCGATTCTCTTGCCTCAGCCTCCCAAGTAGCTGGGACTACAGGTGCCCGCCACAGCACCCAGCTATTTTTTGGTTGTAGTTGTCATTGTTTGGCAGGCCCGGGCTGGATTCGAGCCCGCCAACTCTGGTGTATATGACTGGCGCTTTAGCCGCTTGAGCTACAGGTGCCGGCTTCATGAGAAATTTTTAAAAATGTTAATTTGGCACATGAACAGGTATGAAGTCTGAAGAATTTGGAATGAGGAAAGAAGGTCTCTCATGCTTTGCCAAACACTCTCAATACTTGATCGTCTTTACTCCTCACACCAGCCTTGAAGGTTGATGTTATCAGGCTTGACAGGTAAGGTAATTGAGCCTCCAGAAGCTATGTTAATGTGATGACACCTTTGGCACCAGAAGGAACTCAATAAAGTTAATGTCCTTCCTTCCTGAGGTAACTTACTCAAGTTCACTGGATCAGTAAGGGGCAGAAGCAGAATTCAAACCTGGGCCTATCTGATTCCAAACACCCATAGGCCTTCTACCTCAATCCACCCAGACGCTAATAAGCCGTTGGGGAAACTGATGCTCTAAAGCCAAACCACTTCTTTTCTCCTGGTTATCCCCAAAGTGGTCTAATAAACAAGAAAAGGCCTGATCTGGAGAGGCCTGTGTATTCCTATTCATCCAACGTGGCAGGCAGGTGAAAATCACCTTCTTCCCCCCCCCCCTCCATTCCTGTGCTTTTACAGTTCCTCTGTTCCTGCTCTCTCTCTCTGTGTGTGTGTGTGTGTGTGTGTGTGTGGTGTGTGCACATGTGTGTATCTCTCCCAGTGCACTTCATTCAGGCTTTGCACACTCCGGGACCTGCTGTTGATATGCTGACATCGCCTGACACGGATACTCCAGAGTCTCTTAGTGGAATGAGAGAGGCTGAAGGAGTGTGGACAGACAGGCGAGACCAGGACTTTCTCCTCACCTTCCTGCCCCAGCCTGGGGATGATGAAGCCCCAGTCTTCCGTGATGCTAGTAGCAACCTCCCCTTGGTCAGCAGGAACTCATTACCCCCCCACCACCACCATCTACAACCCCCTCTCGCCGGCAAACCATTTTAGTTACGAGCACTCCTTGGTCCCATCCATCTGTCCTGTGGTCCTTTTCCATTTTCCTTCCAACCAAGCTCTCATGCCTGCTGTCTCCCAAAGGAGAAGGAGAGCACCTAGGGGCAGCCCTGACGGTGGCAGGAGGCACAGATGCCTCCCTCACTCAAAGTTCTTTAAAATGATATGCCTACAGAAGAAAAGGTATAATACATGAGCAAGAACAATATTTGAAACAAACACCTGTGGATCCCACCACCTATTTCCAGAAATAGTCAGCTGCTCTTTCAAACTCTGAACGGGGCAGTTTCAAATTCTAGGGGGGGCTTTTCAGCTTGCCCAATCCTCTCTGCTTTTGCTCCTCCCTTGGTCAACAGGCCCCCATCACCTCTTCTGCCCTCTCCACCCTGGGCTCTGGGGCTATTTTGGGCGTGTACCAGTCAGGGTTAATCTCCTTAAGCAATGAGCCGTGCTGCCTAGCGCACTCCTGACAGGGCCCGGCCCTCTGCAAAGGGCATTCTGAGGGTTAGTGCTGTGGCCTCAGGCCTTCCCCACACAGATACCATGGACACTGAGCCATGAACTAGAACTAGTGGGGGAGGGGTGACGAGGATTGAAGGGGGAGAGGGCTGCCCAGGCTGTGCAGACAGCAGGAGGGGAAGGTCAGGAGGCTCAGGCCTCATGCTGCTGGCTAGTGAGAGGTGCTTCAGGTTTGCTTCTCAAGTTTACCTCTAGGGAAAACCTTCCTCCACCCCCCCACACCCCCTCAGCTGCCTCCACTCCTGGCTGGGTACAGGTGCTAATCCCCAGGCCTTGGTAACACTAAGGAGAAGGAAGGGGGAGGCAGGCTGCAGATTTTCTCTCCCACTTGGGAAGGAAAAAAGAACAGATGAATTGACCCGTTGGGATCCGGTTCCTGAAACCGGAGCCCAGGACACGAGTTTCACTGAACCGCTGGCCATACACTTGCCTAGGGGCTTTGTCTTCCACCTGGGCTGAAGGTGGGTTCCCAGAAGACCAAGGTAGAATCACCCTGCCTGAGAGGTCTGGCCCTTTAAAGCAAGGGAGAAAAGTCTGTTGGTTTTTCCAAGCTCCACCTCTGGCCTCATCTTAACATTCATTCAACACCCAGAGGCTGAGGGCCCAGTATTAGCATTTGCCCTCGGAATCACACAAGCTGTTAAAGAAGACAGCCAAGAAAGCAGATAATTCCAAACATCTGATGTCCTGAGGGGTTATACTTTTTAAAGCATCCTTCTTTTTTTAGATATAAGCACTGAAATGTATATGAGAAAAATTGATAGGATTGGGGAATTTGCTTTAAAATAATCTGGGTGGTAATATAGATGAAACAAGATCGGCCACCAGTTGACACTTGTTGAAGTGAGGAGATAAGTCCACAAGAGTGTTCAATGTATTAGTTTCTTTAATTTTTTTTTTTTTTTTTTTTTTAGAAAGAGTCTCACTTTGTCACCCTTGGTAGAGCATCATGGCATCACAGCTCACAGCAACCTCAAACTCCTAGGTTTGAGCAATCCTCCTGTGTCAGCCTCCCAAGTAGCTGGGGCTACAGGTGCCTGCCCCAACGCCCAGCTATTTTGAGACTCTGTCTCAAAAAAAAAAAGTAAAGAAATTAATATACTGAACACTCACGTGGACTCATCACCTCACTTCAACAAGTGTCAACCAGTGGCTGATCTTGTTTCATCTATACTATCCCCAGATTATTTTAAAGCAAATTCCCAAATCCAAATTTTCCCATACATATTTCAGTGTTTATATCTAAAATATAAGGATGCTTTAAAAAGCATATCCATGCAGGCACGGTGGCTCACTCCTGTAATCCTAGTACTCTGGGAGGCTGAGGTGGGTGGATTGCTTGAGCTCAGGAGTTCGAGACCAGCCTGAGCAAAAACAGGACCCTGTCTCTACTAAAAATGGAAAAAACGAGGCAAGAGAATTGCTTGAGCCCAAGAGTTTGAGGTTGCTGTGAGCTGAGTTTGAGTTGCTATGACACCATGGCACTCTACCCAGGGCAACAGCTTGAGACTCTTTTTTTTTTTTTTTTTAAAGATAAGTATATCCATAATACAATTATCACACCTAAAAGGAAGCCACAAAAATTCCTTCCTGCCATTCAGTATCCCATCAAGATTTACTTTCTGTAATTCATACTTGCTCTTATTAATAATAGCTATGTTCCTACTCACAGGGGTGAGGAGATGAGCATCCAGCCAGACTGTCTTATAGGAACAACATGTGACTATGTGGCCACTGCTCTGTAACACTTTCTGCTGGTTTTTCTTTTCTTTTCTTTTCTTTCTTTCTTTTTTCTTTTCTTTTCTTTTTTTTTTTTTTTTTGAGAAAGAGCCTCAAGCTGTCGCCCTGGGTAGAGAGCTGTGGCATCACAGCTCACAGCAACCTTCAACTCTTGGGCTCAAGTGATTCTCCTGCCTCTGCCTCCCATGTAGCTGGGACTATAGGCACCCGCCCCAATGCCCGGCTATTTTTTGGATGCAGCCGTCAGTGTTGTTTGGTGGCCCCAGGCTGGATTCGAACTCGCCAGTTCAGGTGTATGTGGCTGGCACCTTAGCTGCTTGAGCCGCAGGCGCCAAGCCTGGTTTTTTGTTGTTTTTTTTTTAGACAGAGTCTTGCTCTGTCCCCAGGCTACGGTGCTGTGGCCTCAGCCTAGCTCACAGCAACCTCAAACTCCTGGGCTCAAGTGATCCTCCTGCCTCAGCCTCCTGAGTAGCTGGGACTGCAGGCACCCTACCACCACACCCAGGTAGTTTTTCTATTTTGGGTAGAGGAGGGGTCTGGCTTTTGCTCAAGCAAGTCTGCCATGCCTGAACTCCAGCAATCCTCCTGCCTTGGCCTCCCAGAGTGCTGGGATTACAGGTGTGAGTCACCGTGCCCCAGCTCTGTGGTGGTTCTATGTGTTCTGTAACCCTGATTGGATTATAAATTATTCAGGGCAGGGACTGGCATTGCTGCTCTTTATGTACCCTAGTGTGGCAGAGAAGAGGAAGCACAGATCTCAGAGTCAGGCAGGCCACTATTAGCTGTGTGACCTTGGGGCAGTTATTCAATGTCTCTGAGATAACGGGAATAAAAATCTCTCTCGGGAATGGTCAGGCTTACATAAAAGAAAGGGTGAATGTGCTTGGCACATAGATGGTTCTTAGTAAATGCTCATTCTGCTGCTCTTCTTCAACTCCAGGGAAACAGGTTCGCGGTTACTCTGTTTTGACAGCTGTCTCGCTCCTTGCATAGGGTGAAGGCCACCATGAGCGAGGGCTGCCGTCAGTCTAGCCTGGGGCCCCACCTACTGTTCTTGCCCCTACCCCCAAGCATCCAGGCTTTGCTGGCTCATTCTGGCCACTCACTGAACCAACAGGCACGACTTGCCCACCCCTCAGGGGACTGGGGGAAGGGAAGGACCAGGCAGGGGGTAGAGGTTTGATTTTGGCTTACTCCACCAGTTTCTGGCTTCCTTGATCCAAAGGAATTGATAATTTCATAGCTGCCATTTATAGACTGTTCGGTACATGTCAAGCTCTGTGCTAATTGCTTTACTTTGTTATCCCTTTTAGTTTTCACAGCAATCCCATGAGACGGGTACTGTCACCCTTACTTCGTAGATGAAAGAACTAAGCCTCAGTACTCAAGCCAGGTTTTTCTGATATTGAAATCCAAGTTCTTTACTGCACGCTCACTATATTGCTATTGGTGCTAAAGAAGCCACCTTCTAGGGTTCATTCCCATTCACACAGATATATGGAGGTGACTTCCGCTCACAACTCAGTGAGCACCCTGAACTCCAGCCAGCCCCTGTGCCAACATGTACCCCCAGACTGTGTGAGGAAGAGTGCATGGGTGCGAACAGCCTGTCTCCATGAGGGAAAATGGTCCCGAAGGCATCTCCATATGGCAAGGAGGTACACACAAGCACACCTGCCATCTTCCGGTCCTTGACTAGGACTCTGTCTGCAGGGACACAGGTGAACCTGTCAGGGGTGGGGGAAGCGGGGCAGGTGGGGAGGGTTTGCCATGGAATTCATTGGCTGAGGAAAAAGGCTCATGAGAATGAAATTTCCAGGAATATGAGAATTCCTCACACTGTGGCCTAAACGTCTTGCTTATCATTAAGAATGTTTTGTTTGACTTCAGCCTCAGGAGTAGCTTTCCCAGCACCAGAAGCAGCCACTGAATATAAGGTAGTGATGGGCACAGAACCTGGGGACTGGGAATGGGAGACAAGTACAGCCAAAGATTTATGGGGGTGCTAAGGCCTCCGGCTGCATATCATTTCTTTCAGTATGATTCCTGATAGCTTGTCTTGAGGTACCATTTTTTTCCCCATGAATGTTTTAGTATTTATTCACCACAGTCATAGTTACGTCAGGGGCAACCACCTTGTCCACAGGACATAAATTTCTGAGTCCCCTGGCTTCCCTCACTCTCCCTACTTCTTGGCGAAGCTTTAACCACAGGCCCGGGGTGGAGGTGTGTGGGGGGAATTGGGGGAAGCCCAGCTCCAGCTCCTCTACACCCCTTGCCTTGCCTCTTCTCGCCTCTTCCCCACTTTCCCATCCTGCACTCAAGGAGTCACCACCTACATCCTTGGGGACTAGCGGTCAACACAGTTTCATGCTCAGCTAGACATTCCACAGAAGTCTGACACAATAATACTCCCTTTGTCTGTTCTTCTATGAAAATAAGAATGTCATTCAAAGCTCTGGGCCTCAGTTTCCACAGAAGCAAAATAAAAAACAACAATTGAGACTGAACCTTTCCTTGCAATAATTCACAAGTAACAGATAACGTACAAGAGACGTGCTGAGTAGGAGAAACCCACTGCAAAGACTCAGAACAGTTTTTCCATTAACACTCTTCCTTATGGGCGAAGGGATCCTGGAAAGTCATTCTCAAGTGCAGCCCAGTCTAGTTTGTCCAAAGAAAACTCACATCTGAACAACATGCTGAAAAAAATAACAATTCCTCTGTGCCAGCCCAGAAAAACAGAAAGCGAGTTGTGCTTAAGCCCTTCCTAGATATGAGCAGAGGCTTCCAAAAACATCTCTCCTCTTCCCTCCTCTGTATCTTCCTGGTGAAATATCTTCATCCTCCCCCAAAATGGCCTTGCTAGCTTATAAAAGGGAGAGTGCAGAAAACAAACAGACAAACAAAAACACTTTCCCTGGAATAAACTTGAGGCTATCACATCTTTAAGACACATTTCCCTCTGGCCCTGTCTCCTGTTGCTTTGGGAAGCCCACCTGCCCCTGAACCTCCTCAAATGATCCATGTGCCAAAGGATTATTTCTAAGCCCACTGGCTCTATCAGCCAGGAGTCTTTCTCCCACAAGGATGGTTTAGCTTTCTCTTTTTGGGTGGCTGACGGGAGACTGCAAGTGTAATTCTATCCTTTTGCACCTTCTTCTATATGGGGTGGGATGAGTGCTGAGGACATAAAAGGGATTGATGGACCAGTATGGAGTCAACCTGACAACAAACTCTTCAAGGACACCCTCCAGCTCCCATTCTACTATTAGGCCTTTCTGATTTTGTGGGATAGTATGTTCCTCCAACATATCCAACTGCTGCTTATAAAACAGAAATTAGGAGTAAGAGATTCACACTGCTAGTTCAATGTATAATGATCAGTTCTGAACCATTAAATTCTTTGCCAACAAGAACTTTTCTTCTAAGGAAAGAAGCATCCTAGTCAGAGAGGCAGAGTCTCCAGCCCTCCCTCCCCTCCTTCTTTCCCTCCAAAGGTTCTGCTCACTTACATCCATGGACATCTCCCTCTGGATAAGTTTCTTGGTCTCCTTTTCACAGTAGTTGAGCATGGCTTCCCGGTTGTACATGCCGGTGGACTGTCTCTCCGTCTGGTTTCTCTGCCGCAGCCCCACGGGAACACTGCCGTCTGGGTCCACCACATCCAGCTCCTTCTCCAGCTCCTCCATCTCCTCGGGAGATAAGGTGGACAGCAGGCTGTCGATGTCGGGGTCTTCGCTCACCTGTCGGCGATACTTGGCTACCCTGGACATCTTGGCAAAGTGAGCTGAGGCTCTTGCCAGAGGCTACGGGAGTCCTGGAGGGCAGGGAAGGGAAGGAGTTGAACTGATCTGGAGTAGAGTGGGCTTGGGAGCAAATCCCCAGCTGGTAGAGGACAGTAGCTACTTGGTCCTGCTGTGCTACAGATGCTGAAGTGTTAGTGGACACTGCAGCCTCCCTGCAGCTCAGGGCTAGTGGACCCTGGCTGGTCTAACCAGGGGCCAATAAGACGTGACAACTGCCCAGCCCCGAAAGGAGAAGCCAATCCCCACGCTGGGGGCGGGCCTGCTTCACTGTCAGAGCTGTTTGAAACTTGAGGACATTCCAGGGAATCTTGGAGCGCTGTGTGACCAAATTTAGTACAGAGCAGTTTAGCCTTTTAAAGACAAGGGGCCACGCAATGAGAAAAAGATACAAAAATGCCGAGGCTGGCAGAAGCAGATCACGGCTACAGAGAGCCAGGCAAGCAGGGACGAGGCCGTGGGGGTTTGTGAACTGGCCGGCCTGGGGCAAGTTCAAGCACATATTTTACTTCTCCATCACCGGGTGGATGTTGCTGTGGTCAGTGTGTGGCTCTTTAACTTCTTTCTACTGTATTTGGTAATGTGCTGGGGGACTCCCAGGTGATTACAGCCCCAAGAAAGATGCTCAATTCGAGATGAAGGGCCAGTACCCGTAATCACCCCCCCCCTCCACTCTTTTCTTCCAAGGGCAGCCTGAAGGGCAGCATCAGAGGCTCTCACCTCCTTTGGCCACTTATTAGAGAGAGAGGGAAGAGAGGGAGAAGAGAGAGAGAAAGAGAGAATCCTTCTCACTGTGTCCCCAAACTGAAAACTGGCAGACTATTCGGGAAAGAGAGAGAGTAGGATCTTTACAAGTCAGGAAACTCTAAAGAGCCATCACTTTCCATGAGGCTCCAAGTCTCTTGGTAAAAGGGCTCAAACCTCCTCCAGTTTTCAAATGCTTCTTCCTCCCCTGGGGCATGTGTACACAGACCTCCTTTGGGAGCCCAGAGGAGGAGCCAGCAGGTTGCCACCCACATACAAATCCAGAGCATGATTTAGCGTGTCTTCAGGGAAATAGAATGCTGGGCCGTTGGGAGAGATACTATTGCAACAGGTCTGGCATGTTTCATAGAAAGGCTTTCCACTGCTCATCCATCATGCTGCCCTGCACAAGTCACAGAGACATTCAATCTCCTGCCCCCCTCCCTCCTGCCACAAAATCCCTTCTAGAAGCCCTGGTGTAACCCATCAGGGCAGATGGTTCGATCTTTCCTGGCATCTTTCCATCCTAAGTCAGAGACAGACAGTCACTTGATCAGCATTTGCTGAGTCCAGGGATCGTCTGGGACTAAAACTTAGCCATGGCATTTAATGTCTACTAGCTCAGCTTTAGGTTAAGGCTGGGGAGAGTAGTGGTGCTCACGGGTGGGATTGGAGGACAGACCTGAGGCAGGCAGAGCTGAGAGGGAAGAGTGAAGGAGGGGCTCTGGGGAGCCTGGGGATTGTCACGTTAAGAGTCAGTAGTCAGGCAGGTAGTAGATGTATTTATTGATTGCCCGTTACACAACAGGCATTGTTCTAAGAATAAGGTGTATACCATTAAAGATACAAAATCAGTGTAGTCCCTGGGTTTTTAGAGCTTACGTTCCATCAGTGAAGATGGTTATTAAACAAATAATTTTAAATAATTAAATAATTAAAAGTCAGCAAAAGGTCTCAAAAGAGAAGTACAGGGACTATGGGGAAAATAGGGGAGGCTGGATAGCATTTATGGTTAAGAGCTTGGGTCCCAGGGCCAGGCGTGGTGGCTCACATCTGTAATCTTAACACTCTGGGAGGCTGAGGCGGGTGGATTGTCTGAGCTCACAGGTTTCAGACCAGCCTGAGCAAAAGTAAGACCCCCGTCTCTAAAAATAGCTGGGTATTGTGGTGGGTGCTTGTAGTCCTAGCTACTTGGGAGGCTGAAGCGAGAGAATCACTTGAGCCCAAGAGATTGAGGTTGCTGTGAGCTATGACATCACAGCACTATACCTGAAGACATGCTAAAGTGAGACTCTGTCTCAAAAAAAAAAAAAATTAAATAATAATAATTAAGAGCTCAGGCCCTTGAGACCAATGACCCAGAGGCCAATGGTCCTGGTATTGCTACTTACCAGCCATGTGACTTTGGGAGAGCCACCTTCTTCTCTGAGACTTGGCTTAACTATCTGTAAAATAAGGGTGATGTGGTGCAAGATTGCTGTGAACATTAAATTAGGGCATACACATGAAAACATTTAGTTGATGTACCTGATACATGGTAAACAAAATATTTATCAATCAATAAATGTTATTATAACTTTTCATTCTTCTCCTATGTTCTTTTCTTTTTTCCCCAGCCCACTTCTTCTCACACCTTTTCCTCCCTTTCCTTCAATAGTAACCACCCTTAGTACACACACACACACACACACACACACACACACACACACGTGCGCACACATAATCTTTTCATCTGGTTCTCACTTTACTCAATCATTCAAGCATTTATTCAGATACTACTATTTGTTTCTTTTTTTTTTTTTTTTTTTTGAGGATTTTTTTTTTTTTATTATTATTATTATTAGTATTTTATTATTATTATAGATAAAAATATGCACCATAGATGTGGCCCAACCCATCACCCTCCCTCCACCCAAACCTCCCCCCTCCCTTCCCCTTCCTTGGTCCTCTCCTCAT
>CAUYPK010104582.1:0-17168 GCA_963574355.1 Loris lydekkerianus | reverse complement strand
CCGTCTTTGGGTACTATGAATGTAATCCACCATGCAGCCTCTCCATATCCTGTCTTAGGTTGTCCCCGCTTTGGGAATCTTACCCGTCATTGGTGCTATGGAGGGCAATGAAGAATAATAGTTAGATTCTTGGTTAATGAGCCGGTGATATTGGACCTCGACCTGATTTAACTGCCTCTAACCCTTTTTTTGGGATACAGGGCCCCCAGTACAATGTCATAGGGAAAATCTAGAAGAGGAAATAAATGAAAACCTCAGAAATAGCTCTGTTCCAAAGAATTACGGCTACAGGTGTATAGTTATAGTAGCAGTTGTAGCCTAGATCTTTTGACACTGGAATACAGGAATATCTATAAGACTCAAAAGCATTTATCTACTGTTTGCCCATTGCACTCATTTATTTCTTCATGGAACAGACCATATTGTTACTCAAAAGAGAAAATCTAGATTCAGAGAGATTAAATAATACCCCAACCTGTACCATCAGAAAGTGGTGGGGCTGGGATTTGAACTCAGGATGGTCAATTTCCACATAGCATCGTCTTTAATATTTTTATTCACCATATCATGTAACAATAAATAATACTTGTCAGAGTGAATATTAACAAACTTCTCCAGGTCATCTGTTACTTATCCTTCCATGCTCGTATCTGATATTACATCTTCTCTAAAGACTTCCACACTCTTGGACAAAGTGAATTCCTCCTCTGACTGCTCACATTTTGATCACCGTTCCTCTATTGTACTCATTCATTTGTTTTAGGACATCTATTTGTACATCTGTTTCCTGTCTATGTGTAGCAACCGTGTCTTATCATTGCAGTATCCCCAGTAATCAGCCCAGTGCCTGGAACACAATAGGAACTCAAATTTTAATTGATTGATGTTCTAAAAAGAAGCTTCATTTTTAAAAAATTTCTGGAGATGTTGTGACTATATGATTCTCCAGTACAATATTTTCAGACTTTAGAGACTGTGGACTATTTATGCCACGTAAAATACTTCTACCTCAGTGCAAATTCTTGTTTCTTTTTCCTTTTCCGAGGAGGTGTACAACAATTCGTTTTTAAAATTTCTGAAAAAGTAGCAGGAAATTTTATGTCTCCATTTTTCCTTTCCTGATAAAATAATCTTAATTCCATAACCTAATTTGATGATTCCTTAAAAACCTGTTAACTACATTAATAAACACGTTTAAATGTTTTTTATTTGATTTTTGTTTTCAGGTCATTTCCTGGGCTAAAAATCTACTGTAAGGCCAGCTGTCCTTGCTGTTCTGTTTCTCTGCCTGTGTCTTCTTCATTTTCTGCTAGTTCACCCATATTTCTAGAAGCAAGCCTCTGCCTTCATCAAATTCTCTCAATAACTCCCTAGGAGAATAGATCAACATGACAAAAAGGAAAGTAGGAAAAAAAGGCATGGCAAGAGTTCTGCGGGGCCATCATCTGATTTTAGGCTCACTGATTTCCCTGAGCTTTTCTCTACATTTTATTCTTACTTGTCCAGCAGCCTTCCATGTGCTCGGGGCTGTGTTATTCACAGTAATGGCCCCAAAGACAGAAAAGACAATTGACTTGGTTTTCATGGCCAGCTCTTGTAATTTTGAGCAAACAGGACCTAAGACATCACTAGCCATAGACAGAAGCATTTAAGCTTAAATGCTTAATTTGAGCCCTTAATTAAGCCCTTCATAAGACTTACTGTCTCAGAATCCACATTTTAACAAATTTTCCCAGCACTTAAGCTTAAATGCTTCCGTCTATGGCTAGTGATGTCCTAGGTCACTAGGTCCTGTTTACTCAAAATGTGGTTCACAGGTTTGGTGCCCATAGCACAGTGGTTACAGCGCCAGCCACATACACTGAGGGTGGGTTCAAACCCGGCCCAGGCCAGCTAAACAACTGCAACAAAAAAATAGCTGGGCATTGTGACGGGTGCCTGTAGTCCCAGCCACTTGGGAGGCTGAGGCAAGAGAATTGCTTAAGCCCAAGAGTTTCAGGTTGCTATGAGCTGTGACGCCACAGTACTCTACTGAGGGTGACATAGTGAAATTGTTTCTAAAAAAACAAATGTGGTTCACAGATGAGAAGCGGCATGACCCAGATGACCCAGGAGCCTGTTGGAAACACAGACTCTCCAGCCCTTCATAAGTCTTACTGTCTCAGAATCCACATTTTAACAAGTTTTCTAGCTATTTTTCAAGATAATTCCTAAATATCTATGTTAGTCGATATCTATTTGGAAATCTGAAAGTTAGAAGAAAGAAGCAGGGATTGGCCTGCAGGGATTGGCCTTTAAAGACCTAGACTGGAGTCCTGCCTCTGCTGTATGTCCACCAGGTAGCTGCTGGAAAATCACTCAGCATCTTTGACCCTCCACGTCCTCAACTCTGTATGAAAACTATAAAGTGACTCAAGAGTCTCTTGCGTCAGATTCTTAAGTCTTATCCTATAATACTGAACCAGAATTTCTCAGAGATTTACATTTTTATCAAGCTTCTCAGGTAATTTTTAAGCACATTTTTTATCTGAGGGTCCCTATAGTCAATTAATACAGGGGAAAAAAATCCTTTTCTATTTGGACATCAATGCCAGCGAAGTGAGCATCTGTTCTACTAACTAAGCGAAGAAGAGGAGTAATTTAAATAATCTCTTGGTAAGTTGACATCTGAACTGTGTCTTGTCTTCCTTCTTTAGTCCATCATAGATGAAGAAGTTTTGGTAGCTTTTCCTTAACCCGAATCACAGCAGGAGAATTGCTTTATAGGAGAACAACCAAGACTGGCAATCATTCCAAACCACCCTGCCAAGACAAAGGAGCACAGTACCTAGTGGGTTATTGTACTATCAGTGGCTATTCATTGCTCTTCTGATTTGTCTAAGAATCTCAGAAAGGTTTCCAAGAGGTGTAGCTTCCCACTTTCTACTTCACAAAAGGTTTCTACACCTGGCAGTTAAATAAAATGCTAAAAGCCAAATGCTTACTTCTGTACAGGCTTTCTAGATCAAAGATGTCCCTTCAGTGGTCCTCTAAAATTAAGTTAGGAAGCAAAATAATGGAAGTCACCATTGAGCAAGCCTCTCCTCTCTGCTGGGCACCATTCTAGTTATTCTATAGCTACTGATTCAGGAAGTCTCCCCTGCAAACCTAGGAGGCAAATATTTACTTGTTGAACTTTACAGGAGATGATGAGTATGACTGTTGGACACTTTACTTACTGCTTTAATGCATAGGTTTTATTCTGAGGTTCGGTTAGCTCATTAAGGTCTCAATAAATAAATAAAACCCTAGAAACTAATATTCTAAGGGTACTTAATATGCAATTCAGGCGTCATCTCATCTCATTTGTAATTCTCAATCTTACAATATGCAATTTAATTCATGAACTATTGGTGAGGGCAGTGGTTCTCAACCTTCCTAATGCCGTGGCCCTTTAATATAGTTCATGTGGGTCGTGACCCACAGGTTGAGAACCACTGGTTTAGGGTTTCTGCTCCTGTTTAGGCCACTGATGCACAGGGCAAGGGATGGTCATGCTTGTGCAGACTGTCTTACATTCTGCATTAGAATAAGGCTGGTGCAAATAAACGTGTTGATACCATGTGAGACAGAATAAGAAACATGCTGCTAGGAAAGGGCTCTGAGAGTTTCCGAAGAAGGGAGCATTGATATCTGGCTGAGCGGATGGACAAGGTGAGGGAAGGATCTTACTATGCTGACATGGAAGGTGGAGCACTGCAGGAGAAAGAATAGATCAGAACAACAAAGCCAAGGTGAGGAGGCAGGGAAGTTCCGGGTCTATTCAAACAATCAGGGGGAGCCCCATTTGGTTGATTGCAGCCCAAGGGATATGCAGGAGAAACCTGGGAAATTACATTATGGAAAGCCTTGAATGTGAAGCCAAGGAATGTGTCACATATCCAAAAGATTTGGGAACAAATAAGCATTTGATTAGAGCTACACTCAAAGATCACTCTAGCAGCTCCTATAGAGTGCTTGGAATAGATAAAGAGACTGGGGCAGGAAAGAGCACTATAGCCAAACCAAAGCCCCTGAACCAGTGGAAGTAGAATGGGTGGGGGGGGGGGTGGTGCCCTGTGATGCCTCCTTAGAGCAGAATGCATGCACCTGCCCAGGGAACTGAGCACCAGCAGGGAGGAGGGAAGCTGTGTGTTAACTACAAGGTACATTATCGAGGAGCCCCCTGCGGTCCTTGATGTCACCCCAAACCACACTTGTACACCAGCTCAGCTCTGTTTCCCAGCCTCTTTGAATCTGTAAACTTATTTGTAACACAGGAAGAGTGACCTTACATGGCTGGTTTGAGAAGTAACTGAGCAAATTTGTAAAACGCATCGTCCAGAGTGTTCCTTACACCTTGTTTTCCTCTCTTCTTAAGTCTTATTACTCAAATCGTGGAACCTGGACTGGCAGCAGCAGCACCTAGAAATGTGTTGGCAGTGTAGACCCGCAGGCCCCACCCAGACCTGCTGAATCAGAATCTGCAGGTTTGCCATGATCCGCAAAGATTTCTATGCACATTGAAGTTTGAGAAGTTTGAGCATACTCTATATGCTTATTTCCCTGAATGTTTCCCATCCAGGTTTGCCTACCTTCTCTCTGATGTATTAGCCTTAACTTCACTCGTCTTCCCTCCGTGTCTCACCCTCCACAAAGACAAGAAGGAAAGTAAAAAAATTAAGGGGGAAAATATAGCCCAGAGGAATGCTCTATGTCTTAGTCCATTTTGCGTTGCTATAAAGGAAATACCTGAAGCCGGGCAATTTGCAGAGAAAAGAGGTTCATTTCACTCACAGTTATGCAGACTGAATAAGAACCAGGGCACCAGCATGTGCTTCTGGTGGGGGCTTCCTGAAACTTCCCACTATAGCAAAGGTGGAGCAGGTGTGTCACAGGACAAAAGAGGGAGCAAGGCTGGATGCCACATTCTTTTAAACAACCAGCTCTGGCATGAGCTGACAGAACAAGAGCTTTCATTTATTACCACCAAGATGACACAAAGCTGAACATCAAGGATCCACACCATAACCCAAACCCCTCCCGTGAAGCCCCACCTCTAACATTAGGGGTCAAATTTTGACATAAGATTTGAAGGGGACAAATATCCGAACCATATGCCCCCATGACTATAATACACGTATAGCAATGTGGACTATAATACATGTATAGCAATGTGCATTAAGATATTTTAAGAACAGTTCTAAAATATTGAGTTTCAAAAAGCTTTGAAGAAAAATGACTTCCAAAGACAAATTCAATGACAGTTTTTCTGCTATGTTTGTGGGGGGTGGGATATATCATTATTTTATCAGCATACCTGTAGTTAACTTTTTAAAATGATGTATAAAAGGAAAAAGCAGCACTGTAGTGACAGGGGTAATCCAATTTTATAAGGCAACAATCGGGACCTATGGCTGAGAGAGAAGAACCTTTGATTTTGCGGATTAAGGATCAAACTCGGTCCTGAATGTCTTTGCATTTGGCCACCATTCAAACTAAAGCTTTTAGGCTTTTGACATTATGAAGCAACAACATAGCAAAGGATCAAAGGATGGAGAATTCTCTGCAAGCAGGGGTTAGTCTGGGCTCTGCCAATGCAGGTATTCTCTGCATAGCATCAGCAAGCTCAGGGAAGCTGCTAAGCCGCTGAGCTGGCAGCTCGAGGTGGCAAAACAGACATTCTGATCCCAAGCACAGAGAGGACGGCAGGCTGATTTCTAAGGCCCATGCCCACCCAGAGCCAAAAATGAGAAAACAAGAGGCACAAAATAAATAGCCCTGGATCAACACCTCCAATGTACATCCCATAGGGACCCAAGTCTATTCACGGTAGTCCTCAAAATACTTTTCAAAATCTCCCTGAAAATACCCTAATGAATCCTCTAACCCTGGTAAGAATCAGCAACCGACAGAACATGGCCTGATTTTATTTCTGTGTAAGCAAGTGATGAATATAAGAATTAAAAAGTACATGCAGTTGCTTGAGTGGCATGTTGTATTTAGAGTAGTAGTGCCAGCACCACTTTAACAGAGAGTAAAGAATTAGGATTGTAACACTAATTTTTTCCCAGGGAGTTCTTGAATAAGTTAAAAAATACATTTTGAGTACTCATAATGTTGCCAATAATAACAATTAGTTTCCATTTGTTGAGCAGTTACTTTCTTCCAGAGACTTGTGTAATACAGCTACAATCCTTCTGAACCCCCAGAGCAAACTGAATTTGCCATGCAGTATACTGATATCCCTAAAAAGACAAATAACCCAAGTTATAACAGAAGGAATATCTAAACAAGTAAAAAAAATCATTAATAACAAATTTGCAACATGTACAGACATGTATCTTTTTATATTTTTAATAAATTTAGAAGTTTTCCATGTAGAAATGGAAGAATTATTTCTATGTATCTCATATTTTGTGTGGTCATGTTAACATTAATTCTTTAACTGTTAATGGTATATAATGGATATTTGTATATTAAACTTTAATCCAAAAATAAATAAATAAAAATAGCAATGAAAATATTAAATGAAATAAATTAAAAACTGTTTCTTCTGAGAGAAAAATCAAACATACACACACACACAAGAGACTGGTTTTATAAAATGTTACCTTCAGGATAGTAGATAAAATTCCCTTCTTACAGATGATGAAACTGAGGCACGGAGAAGTTAAGTATCTCATCTAAGGATAGACAACTGTTAAATGATGAACCTGGCCATCATATTTATGTCTTTCTAACTACAAAGCCCTATTCCTTAATTAATACTGCTTCTGCCAAGGTACCCTGCCTTATTGCACTTCAGCTTCCTCATCAGTAAAATAAAGACCTTACCTGTGTGATCGCCTATGTTTTTTTTAGCCCTGACAATCTTTGAATCTCTGTGACCTTAGGTTAACCAGGTTATCCCACATACAAAAACGTAATGATTATTGTTATGTGTCAATCTGGCTAAGCTATGGTGCCCACTTACTTAGTGAAACACTAGTCAAGATTATGTGGTGAAGTGTTTCTTAGATATGGCTCACATTTATAATCAGTTTACTTAAGTAAAGAATATTTTACCCTCAATAATGTGGATGGGCCTCATTTAGGCAAAGGTCTTAAAAGCAAAGGCCTTAAGGATTCACTGAGTCAAAGTAATTTTGCCCCAGCTTTTACCTGAGCTTCCAGTATGCCCATCTGCCCTAAAGATGTCAGACATCCCAGCAGCAACTCTTTTAAGTATATACACATATACACACATACAGAGTGTGCCCCCAAAAATGTATACACAGTTTAAGAAAGGAAAAAAGTGTATTATAATTGTGACACTCAAGTCACATTTGATGTCTGCAATTACAAGAGATACAAACTATAATATACAAGGTATAAATGTTATGTGTTTATATTGAATATTACAATTTTAATATAGTTTTTGTATGCATATACTTACACACACATATACTATTTGTTCTGTTTTTCTACAGAAACTTGATCAACATAAATATGGTACAAAGTCATTTATGGATTTTGAATATGGTGTTTTATAAACATTTGTCCTATACCAAAACACTAAATAAAGTACCTATTGTTGAAGGGTATCAGCAAGATGGTGGAATAGAATTGTCCTTCCCACAAAAACACCGATTCAACACCACATAATTAATTCCCTCTATGTGGAATCCAGAAATGAGTTAAGAAGCTCTTGCACCCCAGGAGAATGTTAAAACAGCCATATTTAAGTGAGTAGGAAAATTGGTGCCACCATTTCATTGTCGTTCTCCCTCCCCCACAACCCTTGCACAGCAACACATGATCAAAGGGAAACTCCCATCACCTGGCTCCTTCCTGAGGAGAAGTAGAGAATACCAAACCACATCGCCATGTTCTGACTTTGGGTAGGAGGAGAGGGTGAACAGAAGGCACTGGCTTCTGTCTTGACTGTCGGGAAGTGATGATGGAACTCAGTATGTTCTAGATGCCTGGAAGCCACTAAGAACAAAAGAGCTGGGTGGCAAGCTAAAGCTGCAGAGTTTCCACATTATAGTCGACAGAGGTAAACACAGCTCAGTGACCTCTCCTTCAGGAATAGATAGGAGTAGAGTGTGTATCTAATGTTCCATCTTTTTAGCAGGGGATGGAGAGTTGGAGGTTGGGGATATCCAAGGAACTGATTTCTTTCTTGCCCAATTTGCGATGCTACTTTGAAAGCAGCATAAGAAAAACAACTCAGCACATACAAGGAAACCCCATAAGCTATCAGCAGGATTTTTCACATGACAGGGGGAAGTAGGGTTTAATATTCAAAGTGCTGAGAGAAAAAGACTGACAACTAAGGACATTACATCCATAAAACTGTCCTTCAAAAATGAAGAAGAGATAAAGACTTTCCTAGATAAATAAAAGTTGAAGGAGTTCATCAGCACTAGACCTGCCTTATAAGAAATCCTGAAGGGAATCCTTCAAGTTGAAAGAAAAAGGTGCTGAACAATAACACAAAAGCATAAGAGGGTAGAAAGCACGCTAGTAAAGGTAAATATGTAGGCAAATACAGAATACTATAATACAGTGGCACACAACACTTTTGATTCTGGTATGGAAATTAAAAGACAAAAGTATAAAAAATAACTCTAACTATAAAGATGTGTTAATGGAGACACAATATTAAAAGAAGTCATTTGTGACATCAATAACAAATTTTGGGGAAAGAGTAAAAGTTCAGAGTTTGTATTTGTGATTAAACTTGATTGTCATCAGCTTAAACTAGATTGTTATTGAGTATAAGATGTTTTACTCAAACTTTATGAGTAAATATGAGAAAATACCTGGGTAGTAAAATATGCACAAAAGAAAATTAAAAGGGAATCAAAGGATGTCACTACAGAAAAACTACAAAACACAAAGAAAGATAGCCGGAAAGGAAAAGAGGAACAACAAAGCTATCTGCCAGTTAAAAAATGATAACATGCAATAGCATGTCTTCTCCTCTTAATAATTACTTCAAATGTAAGATGATTAGGCTCCCCAAGCAAAAAACATAGAGTGGCTGAATATTAAAAAAAAAAAAAAAAAAAAAAAAAGAAAGAAAAGAAAAGAAAGAAAGAAACAAAGAAAGCAAAGAAAAGATTCAACTACCTACTGTCTACATTAGATTTAAGGATACAAACAAGCTGAAAATGAAAGGGTACAAAAAAGATATTCTGGCTCAGCACCATAGCACAGTGGTTACGGTGCCAGCCACAAGCACCAAGGCTGGCAAGTTGGAGCCCAGCATGGGACAGCTAAACAACAATGACAATTACAACTAAAACATAGCTGGGTATTGTGGCAGGCACCTATAGTCCCAACTACTTGGGAGGCTGAGGCAAAAGAATCACTTAAGCCCAAGAGTTTGAGGTTGCTGTGAGCTGTGACATTCTACCAGGGGTGATATAGTAAAACTCTGTCACACACAAAAAAGATATTCTATGTAAATTGTAGCCAAAAGAGAAGCAAGTGTAGCCATTCTTATATGAGGCAAAATAGTCCTTAAGTCAAAAACTATCATAAAGACAAAGACAGACATTATAAAATAGTAAAGGGGTCAATTTACTGAAAGACATAACAATTATAAATATACATTGCTAAATACACAAAGCAAACATTGACAGAACTGAATGGAGAAACAAACAACATAGTAATAGTAGGAGATTTCAATGCCCTACTTTAAATCATGGATAGAGCATCCAGACAGAAGGAACGATAGGACTTGAACAACACTGTGGACCAAATTGACCTAGCACACATATACAGAACACTCCTCCCAACAGCAGCAGAATACACATTTTTCTCAAGCACACACAGTACATTCTCCAGATAGATCATACATTTGTTCACAAGTCATAACAAATTTAAGTATGTTAAAATCATACCTACTAAATTTTCTAACCATAAAGGAATGAAACTAGACTTCAATAACAGAAGAAAAATTGAAAATTTCACAAATATGTGGAAATTAAATTAAATGACACATTCATGAACAACCCATGGGTCAAAGAAAAAAAATCAAAAGTAAATTAGAAAATATCATAAAACAAATGAAAATAGAAACAAAACATGCCCAAAACTTCAGAGATGTAGCAAAAGCAGATTTAAAAGGAAAATTTGCAATAATAAATGCCTACACTAAAAGTGAAGAAAAAACATCAAATTAACAAACTGAGTCTATACCTCAAGGAGCTATGAAACAAGAAACAAATGAAACACAAAGTTACCAGAAGAAAGGAAATAATAAAGATTGGAGCAAAATTAATAAAATAGAGACAAGAAAAATAATAGAAAAAAAAATCAATGAAACTAAGGGTTTCATTTTTTTTGAAAAGATCAACAAAATTGACAAATTTTTAGCTAGGCTATGAAAAAGAAGGAATATCCAAATAAACAAATAAATAACAAAAAGGGGACCATAACAACTGAGACCACAGAAATACAAAGAATCACTAGAGAGTGTTATAAACAACCATACACCAACAAATTGGAAAGCCTGGAAGAAATAAATAAATTCATGGACACATACAACCTACCAAGATTGAACCATAAATAAATAGGAAACCTCAATAAACCAGTAACAAGTAATGTGATTGGAGCTGTAAGAAAGTCTCCCCACAAAGGAAAGCCCAGGAGCCGATGGCTTCACTGCTGAGTTCTGCCACACATTTGAAGAACCCTATCAATTCTACTCTAACGCTTCAACAACACTGAGGAGAGAATACTTCAAAACTCATTCTATGAGGCCAGCATTACCATGATACTAAAGCCAACAGAAGATACTACAAGAAAAGAAAACTACAGGGCATTATACCTAATGAATATAGATGTAAAAATCCTCAACAAAGTACCAGCAAACAGAATTCAACAGCACATTCAAAGCATCATACACCAAGATCAGCTGAGAGTTATCCCTGGAGCACAAAGATGGTTGAAAATATACAAATCAATAAGTGTGATATATCATATCAACAAGGACAAAAGGACATATTATCATCTCAACAGACTTAGAAAAAAGCATTTGAAAAAAATTCAATATAAATTGAATTCATGATAAAAACTCTCAACAAATTAGACATAGAAGGAAGATAACTCAATATAATAAAGACCATAGATGACAGGCCTATAGCTAACATTACACTTGGTGGTGAAAAACTGAAAGTTGGTGTTTTTTGTTTTTTTTCAATCAAGAAAAAGGCAAGGATGCTTACTCTGGCCTCTTCTTTTCAACATAGTACTGGAAGTCGTAGCCAGAGCAATTAGGCAAGAGAGAAAAATAAAAGGCAGCCAAAAGAGAAATAAGAAGTGAAATTATCTGTTCATAGATGACATGATCTTGTATGTGGAAAATTCTAAGGATTACACACACACACACAAAAAAAAAAAAAAAAAAAAAAAACTGTTGGAACTAAAAAATGAATTCAGTAAAGTTTTAGGGCTGGGCACAGTGGCTCATGCCTATAACCCTAGCACTCTGGGAGACCAAGGTGGGTAGATTGCTTGAGCTCACAAGTTTGAGACCAGCCTGAGCAAAAGCAAGATCTCATCTCTACTAAGAATAGAAAAAAGAAAAAAACTGAGGCAAGAGGATCGCTTGACCTCAAGAGTTGGAGGTTTCTGTGAGCTGTGACGCCATAGTACTCTACTCAAGGTGACAGCTTGAGATTCTGTTCCAAAAAAAATTTTTTAAAGAAATTAGAAAAACTATCCCATTTACAATAGCATCAAAAAGAATAAAATATTGAGGAATAAACTCAATCAAGAAGAGAAAAAAATTTGTAACCTGAAAACTACAAAAATATTGCTGAAAGTAATTAAAGAAAGACACAAATAAATTGCAAGACATCCTGTGTGCATGGGTTGAAAGACTTAATATTGTTAAAATGTCCATCCTACCCAAAGCAATCTACAGATTCAATGCAATCTCTATCAAAATCCCAATGGTATTTTTTATATAAGTAGAAACAATCCTAAAATTGATATGAAAACACAAAGAATTCTGGAGCCAAAACAATCTTGAGAAAGAAAAAATACAGCTGAAGGTCTTAACACTTTCTAATTTCAAAGCATATAACAAGTTAAATAAATTAAAACAGTATAGTACCGACATAAAGACAGACATATAGACCAATAGAACAGAACAGAGAGCCCAGAAATAAATCAGCACATATCATAGGTCACTACAAAAGTTTTGAGGTAATTTTGATTATTTCACTTCCAAGAAACACAGTCAACAGTGTCCTTTCTGATTCACCCATGCAAGTTTCAACTTGCTTGACTTATCAATGTCACTTATCGATATTGCTAGGCGGGCTTCATTTGTTTCCATCCTCATGGATTTTCAATTTCTTGATTTTTTTGTATCTCAAAACTTTCATAATGACCAACATACATGGCCCATTTGTCTTCACCAAGGACACCAAGACTATACAATGGGGAAAGGATAATTTCTTTATAATTGGAACTAGGAAAACTGGATATCTACATGCAAAAGAAATTGAACCTGTACCTCGCTATACACAAAATCAACCCCAAATGGATTAAAGAAGTAAATATAAGACCTGAAACTATAAAATTCCTAAAAGAAAACATGGGGAGAAAGCTTCATGGCACCGGTCTTTGCAGTAATTTCTTGGAGATAACACCAAAAGTATAGGAAACAAAAGCAAAGAGACAAGTGAGACTACATGAAATTTTAAAAGTTTCTGCACGGCAAAGGAGACAATCAACAGCATTGAACCACAATCAGTAGAATGGGAGAAAATATTTACAAACCATATATCCAACAAAGAGTTAATATCCAGAATATATAAGGAACTCCAACAACTCAATAGCAAAAAACATTCACTTTAAAAATGGGCAAAATACTTGAATAGACATTTCTCCAAAGAAGACATACAAATGGCCAACACATGAAAAGGTATGCAATACCACTAATCATCAGGTAAATGCAAAACCACAATAATATAACATATCACACTTATAAAAAAATTTTGTAAAAACATAAAAAATAAGTGCTGGCAAGGGTGTGGAGAAATTGGAACCCTTGTTCATTAACATAGGAGTGTAAAATGGTGCAAGCCACTATGGCAATCAGTATAGAGATTTCTCAAAAATCTAAAAATAGACTTAGGTTTCTCAAAAATCTGAAAATAGCTGGGTGTGTTAGCTCATGCCTGTAATCCCAGCACTCTGAGAGGCTGAGGCAGGTGGATTGCTTGAGCTCACAAGTTCAGAGCCAGCCTGAGCAAAAAGCGAGACCCTGTCTCTACTAAAAATAGAAAAACTGAGGCAAGAGGATTGCTTGAGCCCAAGAGTTAGAGGTTGCTGTGAGCTATGATGCCAAGACACTCAACTCAGGGTGACAGCTTGAGACTCTGTCTCAAAAAAAAAATTAATAAAAAAAATAGAATTACCATGTGATCCAGCAATCCTACCCCTGGATATGTATATGAACTTGAAGATATATATAGAGTACCATGTCCATTGCAACATGCAGAAACAGCCTCAAGGGACCAAAAAAAAAACCATGGTGTGTGTTTGTGTGTATATGTGTGTGTATATGTATACATGTGTATATTTGTGTGTGTGTGTATATATATGTGTGTGTACATATACATATATATATATACCCATATATTTGTGGATGTATATATAGGTATATGTACATACATATACACACACAATAGAATGTTATCAGCCCTAAGGAAGGAAATTTTGTCATATGCTACAATATGGACGAACCTTGAGGATACTATGCTAAGCAATAAGCCAGTCACAAAAGGACAAATACTGCACAATTCCATACACACAAGGCATCTACAGTTGTTAACTCAGCCAACCAGAAAGTAGAATGGTAGTTGTCAGGGGCTGGGTTGAGAGAGAAATTCAAAGTTGATTTTCAATGCAGATAAAGTTTGATCATGCAAGATGAAAAAGTTCTTGATACCTGCTGAACAACATCGTGCTTATAACTAACATTATTATCACAGGTGCTTAAAAACTTGTTAAAAACGTAGATCTCATGTCACATATTTGTACCACAATAAAAAGAAAGTTGATAGTAAGAACCAAATTAGTGGAAGGAATTCTATTAGTTTAACTTTTGCTTTTAGGACAATGGTCACCAGCCACAATTCAAAACTGCTTGGGGGTTTGTTTTTCAAAGTAGTTTTCACAGTTTTCTATGGCAGCATCCTTCATTATTCTTAGGAGAATTTTTTTTTTAAGTTATCCTAACTCTGTAATGAAATAGCATGTGCTAGTCTGTTTGGAGTTGCTATAAAGGAAATATCTGAGGCTGCATAATTTATAAAGAAAAGAAGTTTCTCTGGCTCAGGGTTTTCTAGATTGTACAAGCATGGTGCCAGCATCTGCTTCTGGAGAAGGGTTTCAGGGAGCTTTCCATCATGGTGGAAGTTGAAGGGGGAGCAGGCGTCTCACATGGCAAGAGAAACAACCAGTTGGGGCAGTGCCTGTGGCTCAAAGGAGTAGGGCACTGGCCCCATATGCTGGAGGTGGTGGGTTCAAATTCAGTGCCAGCCAGAAACTGCAAAAAAAAAAAAAAAGAAAGAAAGAAAGAAAGAAAGAAAGAAAGAAAGAAAGAAAGAAAGAAAGAAAGAGAGAGAGAAAGAAAAGAACCGGTTCTACGGTGAAGAAATAAAGTGAGAACTCCCTCATTATTGTGGGGAGGGTGCCAAGCCACTCATGAGGAATCTGCCCCAATGACCAAAACACCTCCCACCAGGCCCCACCTTGCACACCGGGGATCAGATTTAACATGAGATTTGGAGGGGGCAAACACATCATGTCATACGGCATTTGTTTTTCATCTTAAATGGAAATGTATATTTTTTGATACCAGCCCATGCCCATGGGATTTTCTGTGTTCCTTTTCTTCCTTGCACATAATTTTTTTAATGGCTCTGAGATTTTTTATCATGCTATAAACTACTAAAATTACTTGGTATTATCCAGCAGATTGATGATCCTCAAACTTCATTACAAAATAACCAATTCAGTCTGCAAGGTAGTGATCTTATCAGATTTTATTTTCTCAGCTATACTTTTCACTTTGCTACTTAGCCCTTGTCTTTCAAAACACATGGAAGTTAAATTCAATTTACCTGTTCTATTCACATGACTATTTATATTTAAAGTTATGTTAATTAAAATTATACAAAAATCTAAATTTCATTATCCTACTCATTCCAGCCACATTTCAAGTACCCGAGCCACATGTTGCCATGACCGCCATATTGGACAGTACAGATACAGGACATTTTTATCATGACAGGAAATTCTGTTAGATGATGCTATTCTAGAGCTTCCCTTTCTCCTCCAAAGCCCTACCTCTTATTAGCATATTAGGCAGAACACTTAGCCTCTAAAGAAATTTCACTTGTCTCATCTGAAAAGTGAAGATAATGCATTTTGGACTCAGGAAAGGAGACTGACCTACATTGTCTTAAGTCACCTTTCTAGCATGATAGCCCCATTTCTGTGAATCCACCAAGACTTGACCCTTGTTCAGGAAGATAACTCCATTATAATAATGTTTCTCTAGAAAAAAATCTAATTTGAATTACATCATCTCAACTCAGAGCTTTTTTGCTAATAATATACCTACTGAAGTGTAGGAACTGCATTCCAACACTACCAATTCCTTATTGGGTCCAATATGGCAGGTGGTACTTAAAAACGTATCAGTTTTTTCACACCCCAGCAGGCCTCGAAATCACTGTGATAAGAGAACCAGCCTCTCTAAGAAGGGTCACAGCATGCTTATAAGAAGACATCTGGGAAGCAGAACATTTATTTAAAAATTCAAACTGCATAGTCCTGTAAGTAATTAATTGGAGAACATAAGTTGTGTTTGAACTAAAATGGAACCTTTGATTACACTTAATGTCCACTGAATGATTAATGTATAAAGTGTTTGCTGTTTACCAAACAAAAGATTTGTCTTTTTTTTTTATACCATCTGAAAAATCTTGTTTAAAACACTTATTTTCAGAGATGTGATCATTTCTTTGGCACTTACTGGACTGTTAAATTGAATTCATGCTGTCCCTCCACGTTTTCCTGCCTACTCAGGAAGTATGAAAATGGGAACTGATGAGGGAGGCCTGGACATGTTTCCACATTCACTGTGTTTGTGTTTTTAATGCAAGTCATCCCCGCACACAGATCTACCACCTCCTGAACGAAGATAAATGGTGAACAGTACGCTTTGCTGCTTGGGCAATTTCCCCTCCGTATCTGAAACAGAATACATTTCCCTGACTTGGGATATTATTCACTTTTATCACAAACCTTATTGAGATCATCATGTTATATCAGAAACCATGTAAAATACACAGATATGTTTGAATGACAATAATTCCAAACACGAGATATAATAGCAAATCATTTTCCCACTACTGTTCAAGTGCCTACCTTGGCTCTAGGTTTTCCTGAATGGGGAAAATGAATTGGGGGAGGGATAGGTGATTCTTTCCATCCTTTCAGTAACCTTCCTGGCCTTTAATTGTGCCAATTCTGTTGTGTTATTTTTGCTTCATGAGGAGCCAAAGGTTATTAAGCACATCCAGGAACCAGGGGGTTTTATGCTGGGACTCATCAACCTTCAAAGAGAAAGGCAAAATTATATAAATATATGCTTTTTTTTTTCCTTGAGAGAAGGTTAATAGCTTTCATGAGATTTTGAAAGCAGTCTATGATCTGGAGGGGATTAAAAGTCACAATTTTAGGCAGGCTCAGTGGCTCACATCTGTAATCCTAGCAGTCTGGGAAGCTGAGGCAGGAAGGTCACTGGAGGTCAGGAATGCAAAATTAGCCAGAGTAAGAGCAAGACCCTATCTCTACTAAAATTAGAAAAATTCTCTGAGAGCAGTGGTATGGGCCTATAGTCCAGCAACTTGGGAGGCTAAGTTAGGAAGATTGCTTGAGCCCAGGTGTTTGAGGTTGCAGTGAGCTTTGATTATGCCATTGCATCATTCCAATCAGGGTCACAGAGCAAGACCCTACCTCAAAAAAAAAAAAAAAAAAAAAAAAAGTATTAATGCAAAGTTAAAACTATAAAATAAATGGAATTTTGACATTGATTTTTCTGCGATTTGTGGGGGGAGTTATTGTTT
>CAUYPK010104575.1:0-40394 GCA_963574355.1 Loris lydekkerianus | reverse complement strand
ATCATAGCTGCGTACATTGATATGATCATGGGGCATCATACACTAGCTTCACAGACCATTTGACACATTTTCATCACAATAGTTAACATAGCCTTCCTGGTATTTATCCAGTTACTGTGAACTGGTGGAATTACACCTGTGGGGCATCTTATAAGGGTATATGTGAAACTTAGTAAATGTGGAATGTAAATGTAAATGTTTGTTTGTTTAGAGACGGGGTCTTGCTCTGGCTCAGGCTGGTTTTAAACCTGTGATCTTGGGCAATCCACTCTCCTCCGCCTCATAGAATGCTAGGATTACAGGTGTGAGCCACCACGCCTGGCCAGAGCACTCTGTTCTTATGGCCTGCTTCTGCTGCTGGGCTAAAATCTCTGAGCTACAACTCTAGAGCTGAGTGAAGGGACTTGGAAAAACACTGATACTTTATGACCAGGCTGGTTGGCAGACCAGTAGACTCTGATATTCTCAGCTTGCCTCTTACACAGTGGAACCTCTATCTTATGTGTGAGCTGGAACAAGGGCAATTGGTATCCCAATATTCTTATACATCCATACCTGAGGATAGAACTACTCCTCTATGATTGAGTCAGGGTGAAGGAAAGAAAACTTCACCATTCCTCTCAGCCACAGTTACAAAATTTCACCATTCCTCTCGGCCACACTCACCTCTGCAACTCATAGCAGGGGGCTGGTGGGTGGATAATGATAAAGGCTGGTGGCTTTTTCTTCCTAAGTTCCTTGACTAGGAACTGAACTAAAGAGAGAGGGGACCTTATTTTCTTAGCCATACCCATCCAGAATGAAGTTTCTGTCAGGCTTAGCTGGGAAGGGTGTAAGGGAGAGAGTGGGGTCATGGCTCAAGTGCCACAGGCTCTCACTTTTCTTACCAAGATTTAGTAGATTTTGTTAAATAATTATTTTTTCAATTTATGTCTTCCATTAAGATAATTTTGAGAGACATTAAATGATTTTTTAAAACACCTATGGTGCATATTGCAAGGGTACATGTCAAATCTATTAAGTGTAGAGTATAAATGTCTTAGCACAATAATTAAGTGAGGTGAAGGCTATGTTAACCAGTTTGATGTAAGCATTCCAAATTGTATATAAAATCAGCACATTGTACCCCACAAATGCATTCATGTATACAGATATGATTTAATAAAAATAAACTTTTACCAGTTGTGCTTGTTTAACTTTGAAACGAATACCCTCTTTGTCATATACTTTTTTGATGTCTGCTTTTTACTATAATCTGAAGGGGATTCTGAATTCAAAGGAAATACCATTTGTAGTTGTCGATGGCACATTGCTCCTGTATGATATCATTCCTTGATCACGGAGACAAATAGATTTTAGTTTCTTAGAGGAAAAAGACTGGATGGATTCAATACAGCTATGACACCCTGTGCAGTTCATGGACCCAAAAGCATTCATTTAAAGAATGCAGGCACAAATATATAACTATACCTTCTATTTTATTTTCTTAAATTTTAACATTTTTATTTATTGATTTATTTCAGATTAATATGAGGGTACAAATGTTTTCACAATATACCTTTTATTTTAAAATGACCTCAACAGTGGAGCATAATTGTTATTCTTTAAGTCTAGATTCTGTGTAGTGACTTCCTTCCAAAGAAGGAAGTATGGACAGGGTGCCTCCTGAAAGGAGTAATTTTACAGTGAAGAAACTTGACAAGTTATATCTCATGCCAGTTGATCAACATTAACACCAATAGTGATAAGTTATATCAATAGCATATACTTTTGATATGATGTGAATGAGAATGATACTTGAACTCTGATGTCTTCCTACCAAAAACACATTATCCCAGTTAATCATGAGAAAAACATTAGACAAATTTCAATTCAGAAGCATTCTACAAAATACCTAACCAGCACTCTTCTAAACTTTCAAGTTCATCAAAAACAAGGAACCTAAGGCAAAACCATCACAGCCAAGAGGAACCTAAGGAGATATTGTGGATAAATGTGATGTGGTATCCTAGACTGGATCCTGGAACAGAAAAAGAACATTAGATAAAAGTAAGGAAATATAAATAAATCATGAACTTTAATTATTATTTTATTAATATTATGTCATTAATTGTAACATATATACTATACTAATGTAAGGTGTTTATATTAGGGGGGAATGGGTGGAGTATATTGGTGCTCTCTTGTACTATCTTACCAGTTCTTACCAAAAATAGTTCTAAAATAAAAAGTTTCTTTGGAAGAAAAATATTTACTACAAAGAGGTAGGTAGACCTTGAACTGGGTAGAAAGAAACTCAATTGAATAGAGATTTTTTTGAATCGAGACTATTTTTTTGATTCTTGAGGGATTAGGGTCCATGGAGACCCACAGAAAAAGGTAGTTAGTGTAGAATCAGAACTATGCATTTATTTTTGCCCAATAGTTTCTTTTCTGTAAATCTCTCTTAAGGAAAAAGTCAGATGAGTGCACAAAAACGTCAGTGCAGGTACTACTGCAGAATGATTTGTAAGATATTGATTTGCAATATAGTAAATGTCCACACAGGGGCGGTATCTCACTATGTTTGTTCTACATAGCATCAGTCCGTGAGATGTTCCACCTACAGAAAAGAGGAAATGCAGCATACCATGTTCCCTCCAAGAATCCAATATATATTAGAGCAATAAGGCTCTGAGACCAGTCGTGCTAAAAACAAACTTGTAAAGTTCTGTTAGAAGCAGAGTTTGAAACTCGTTTGACCACGATCACTTTTTACTTGTTTTTTTAAAACCAAACACTATTAATGTCTTTATACTTTGGAAACTGCTGTTCTAGGGATTGGGCTATATAGATTATAGCATATGGAGTAGAACCTCTGTAGATGACCACCCAAAGGACTGTAGAAAACTGGTCAACATACGGAAGTGGTCAATATAATTAACTAAGCCTGCATATGTGGATTGTGTCCAGTCTATGACAGTGAGGTCAACTTAAGGAGGTGGTAAAAGTAGAGAGGTGATCAACTATGGAAGTTCTATTGTATTTCAATTAGGATAATATATAACAATTAGTGAAATTATGTGTTTTTGGAGAATAACTAATTGGGAAAATTTCACAACGGTAGATAAAGAAAACAAGATACACATTTGTAAGACAATATGATCTTAATTTTTGATACCTATAAGAAAAAGACTATATAAAAATATACGTGGTTACCTCCACCTATACGTGGTTATAAGGTTACAGGTGATTTTAAAATTTCTTTCTTATGAACTTATAATTCATTCATGTTTTAGAAAGTAAATATATTTTATTTGAATAATCAGAAAAGAAAACATGTCATAAATCAATAATTTGTAAACCAAATCAATATCACCTCAAATAAGCATTCTAAACTTATTTTTTTTGTTATAAATATTTGTCAGAATTTTCTTGAAAATGCAAGATTATTTAAACTCAGGGGAGGAAATGGCAGGATGTATTAGATAGGCTTGATTTAAATAGTGGATCATTATAAGAGTAAATCATTGCTCTCCTGTAGCCAGCAGGGAGATGGCTGCCGTAACCTGAAGGAACTAGCAGTCCAGGCTGCTAGGATGATGCAATTCCTTTGGCCAAAGGTGAACTCTGCCACCTGAGATGGCATTCCCTTACAAACCAATGCTTTTCCTTTAGTTTCCTTGAGAAGGGAATAAAATGTATGGGGCTTCAGCCTAATTTCCCATGCCAAATTGACCTCCAGAAGACAGGTACTTCAACTTCATCTGCCTGCTTGGGTGTTGAAATAGCTTTCAGTTTATAAGACTCCTACATCCTATCTACCAATGCAAGAATTCTTGCTCCTTCTCAGGAGGCTGAAAGGAGGGGGACTGGGCCTTTTAGTGCCTGGCTGGCTTGGGGCTATGCACTAGCGTGTGCAGGGTAGAGTTTGCTGAAAAAATGACCTGAAATGCAATTTCAGGTATAGAAACTGCACTCAACCAATCTGCAATGTTATAACATGATATAATTGGCTGGGAATAAAATGCATGATGCTGGGGTAATGAAGGAAGCTCCGTCTTAATCCCAACTTTGCTATTCATTCTTTGCACGATTTTAGACTATTGCTGTTCCTCACTGGGCCTTATACTTCCCAAATATATAATGAATGTTTGATCTATGAAATTTGCTCCCTGTTGCACTTATAATAAAACTTATTAAGCTCCTTTACATGGACTCCAGAGCCCTATGTGACCAGGCCTCTGTTTCCCTCTTTGCTCTCATCTTCTACTGCTCTCCCTTTCCCTTACTCCATTCCAACCATACCTCAGGACCTTTGCACTATCTCTTCCCTCTGCCTGGGAAGGCCATCTCCCAAGAGCTGGCTTTATTTTTGCACTCTGGTGTCACCATCAATGTTACTTACCTGACTTCCTGCTATGGTCTGTTTGTCCCCACCAACATCCATGTTAAAGTCCCTAATGTGGTAGAGTTGAGAGGTGGGGCTTCCCTTGTAGGATATTTTTGGGTCATGGGGATGAATCCCTCATGAATGGCTTGGTGCCATTGTCACAGTAGTGAATGAGTTCTCACTCTCATGAGACTGGATTTGTTCTTGTGGGAATAGATTAGTTCCCCTGAGAGTGGATTCTTATAAAGCCAGGATGCTCCTTGGATTGACCTCTCATGTCTGCTTCCCCTTTTACTTTCTCCACTATGTTATGACACAGCACAGAAGCCCTCAGCAAAAGCCAGGGCCATGCCCTTGAACTTACCATCCTGCAGAACCACGAGCTTTAGAAACTGCCTTTATAATTTACCCAGTCTAAAGTATTCTATTGCAGCAACACAAAACAGACTAAGTCACAACTTTATGAAACAATGCCCTGCACCTTCTTCCCATTACTCTCTTTCCTAATAGTTTGTTTCATTTCCTTCCTGGAAAACATTGTATTTATTTTGTTTACATTATTATCGGCTTATTTGTTGTTTATCTTCCTCCACTAGACTCTGAATTCCACAAAGTATGGATTCTTATTGATATCATTAATTTCTACATTCTTAGTGACTAGAACAATGTCTGGCACAGAGTAGGTAATTGACTAATATTTGTGGAATGAGTGCAGAAGAACCACACATTCACTTATTTAACAAACACCTATCTCTAAGTGCTTTACAAATTTTAACATATTTAATTCTCATAATATCCCTATCAGGTAGGCACTACTAGTCTTCCCATTTTGAAGATAAGGAAATCGAGGCAGAGAGAAACTAAGTAACTTGCCCGAGATTATACTAGTTTACATGGATTATCTCTTCTATACTTACCAATAGCCCTAGAAGCTAGACACTATTTTTACTCCATCCTCTAGAGAGGAAAACCAAGACTTAGAGAAGCTAAGCAATTTGCCAGGGTTACACAGCTGGGTAGGTGGCAAAGAAGGATCTTTAATCTAGAGTGTCTGACTCCAGAACCTTGTTTACTCATGACTGGATGGCTGTGGTTGCCTCATAACGTCCCTATCTGATCTTTCTATACAAAGGCCTAAATTTGCAACAAAAAAATAGCCAGGCATTGTGGTGGGCTACTCAGGAGGCTGAGGCAAGAGAATCGCCTGAGCCCAGGAGTTGGAGGTTGCTGTGAGCCGTGTGACACCATGGCACTCTACCCAGGGCGATAAAGTGAGACTCTGGCCCTAAAAAACAAAACAAAACAAAAAAAACCTAAAGTTCAGAGATGGCAGGTATAGGATCCACAGAGGTCATATAGAAGCCAGAGCTGTACTGAGATGAGAGGCTTGTTTGGGGAGAAGCTGTAGTTAAGGGAAGGGGATCCCTTTGCCCAGCTCTCCTGTAGTACATGCGAGAGAGGGTGGGGCCTATCTCTGTTGCTGGCTGTAGCCCCACCTTCCATTGGATACCATTCCTTTAAGGGGTCAGACCAAAGGGACATTGCTAGGACCAAAGAAGCCTGAGTCTCAGAAGGAATTATTGCGTCACCCCCAAACTTTCCCTGCTCTGGGGACAATCATGGACACTATTAGGGTATATGTCTAGCTGGAGAAATAGCATCCCATCCTGGCCTGGGAAATGTACAGAAGAAACCCAGAAGTTAGGCCAATGGTTGGGATCGCTGGACAAACAGTCCACTCTGGACACAAAAACTAGAAACATTTACCACTCTGAAAAGACTGATAACTCCACACATGCCAAAAAGATAACTTCATCTACCAAGCAAACCCAAGGACTGATTGTGATGGTTAGGTGAAACCCTGGCCAGCCCAGATAAGCAACACATTCTAGGTAATGTGTTTTCTGTTTGTTTATCTAGAATATCTTTACTTTTCCTCTGTTGTTCGGCACAGGACAATCACACTGCATAATTTCAGAGGGCATCATTACACTTCATAGTATATGTAAATGGTGCCCCTGGGTTTGCTACTAATGTATATGGTGGCTCTTATTCTACAGTTTTGCTCGTGTGTCTTTCTGTGGATTCATTATTTGTCATGCTCAATTACACGGGTCATATCCCTTAACCCAGAAGTTCCCTGCCCACCCCAGACTGAACGCCTATAGGTTGAGCTATGATCACTGGAAGCCTCCAGGGTGCCAATTCGCTACCTTCTTCTATGCAGATAAAACATTCTGATGGGGTCCTGATGTTCAGCTAGGTTGAATGATGAGCTTTTCATGCATCTCTTCAGCAAATATGTGTGCCAAGTATCCAGTGAGCGTGAGAAAACCAAGCCTTACAATTTATAAGTGTTGATAATGAAAGAGTGCAGATATGAGATGGAAGACTTTTCTGACCATGTATTTTCATATTGTTTGGAAAAAGATTAATCACAGAACTTCCTTATTATGTATACTATTAAATACACATTGCCTATTTGAAGATTAGTAAGTGCATAAAAGCATTTATAGCCTTGCATGTGTTTCTGAGTCTACCACAGGTGCAGAACTTTGACAGAAAGTGCTTACACCTTCCCAAGTCTGTCTTTTGTCATGGATAGATTGCTCTCTCAGGAGTCTGATCACTCAGAAGTTTGATCATAGGTCCACTAGGGATTGTATCTGAAAAGAATGATGATTGTTAATTGTGTTTAAAATGAAATGTCTGAATAAACAAATGGAAACCTTTAACATTTGATTAAGAAGAGCTGTTGCAACAGGATGGTAAATGCAGCTGATTATGAATAACAACAATGTATACCTACTTTGTGCCAGGTACTATGCAAGAATGTTTTATACATATTAGGCCTTATTTTCCCAATGCTCCTGACAGGAACTCAAGGATCAGAGAAAGGAAGTCACTTACCTAAGATCTCATAGTTGGTAAGTAGTAAAGTCTGGACTAAATTTTTTCATGTGCACGTCTATTTCATAATCTTAAAGACAGTTTAAACCAACGGTTCTCAACCTGTGGGTCGCAACTCACAGGAACTGTATTAAAGGGCCTAATTGGCATTAGGTAGGTTGAGAACCACTGGTATAAACCCAAATTAGAATGCTGTGCTAGAATAGAAACTAAATTATTTTTAATACAATTCCTCTGGTTTGTGGGTGGCCTTTCTAAACCTTCTTTACTTTCCTACCCTAGAGATGCCAAGACAGAAAGTAGTCCAAGAGAGTAGCCCTTAGCATTTTGAGACACTGGGGCAAATAAGGAGTGAAGGGGTAAGCACAGGGATAGGGAGATGTGCTAGTGTGGTGGACCCCTGGAAGAGGCGTCAGCTTGACATTATAACCAGCTGTTGATCATCAGCTGTTCATCAGAGCGTGGGGTTCCATGGCTCGGTGCTTTTCTTGGGCAGAACTGGCTCAGAAGTTTACTTCTGTTCCTACTTCAAATTGTCCTCTCATGTTCCTCAAGATTTCAACATACAGTATTAGGGCATAGTGGAAAGAACATAAGCTCTGTAGAGACAAACTTGAGTCCAAATTCTGCCTCTGCCATCCCCTCTAGCTGTAGGATCTCAAACAAGTCACTTAACCACTTTGACCTTTGATGTTCTTTTGTTCTTTTTTTTTTTTTTTTTTTTAATGTGGCATGCCCTGAATATTAAACTAGCATCTAGTATAATGGCTTGCTCACACTAAGCTTTCAACAATGAATGTAATTCTTATTCCTGCTCTTACATTTCCACCCCTTACACACCAACACTTTCTTCACCATTCATTTTCCATTTGAAATGAACTTGGAACCTTGAAGAGTTTTTGAGTATTTTCCAGGTGGTGCTAACCTCCATCACCATTGCTCTTAGGCTTCTGAGCAGCCTGTTACCAGTCTAGGCCGGCCTCTCTCTTTCCTCCATATCTTCATACGCATGTATATTGCTATATATATCATGCCCAGGTCAAGGCAGCATGGGCATTGAAAAGGGTGATGACTCCATCTCAGCCAGATTAAAATCCTGACTCAGACTTAAATACTGACACAGCCTGTAACCAGAAATTTAGGATTTCTGGGGAAGGATTCAACTTAAAGATTAGTCCCTAAGCAAAAACATACAAAAGGCTACTTTAGAGTAGCCTTTAGCTCCAACCTGTGTCATATCTTGATTAGTTGATACAGCATTTCTATCACTACCAAAGGATACACAGCTTCAGTTATAAAATGAATAAATTCTGGAAATGTAATGTAAAACACAATGGCTATAGTTAACAATACTGCATTGTATACTTAATATTTGCTAAGAGAGCAGTCAAATGTTCTCACCACAAAAAAAGTTGACTATGTGAGGTGATGGAAGAGTTAGCTAAGTTAATTGTAGTAATCAGTTCACAATGTGCAGGCCTCCATATCTGTGGGTTCTGCATGCATGGATTCAACCAACTGTGGATCAAATATATTTTAAAAACATATAGTTGCAATGTATTGAACATTTATAGGCTTTTTTCTCGTCATTATCCCCTAAACACTACAGTATAACTATTTACATGAAATGTACATTGTATTAGGTATGATAAATAATGCAGAGATGATATGCACATAGTATACAGGAGGATGTTTTTAGGTTATATGCAAATATTACCCCATTTTGTATCAAGGACTTGGGTATCCATGAATTTTGGTATCCACCAGGGTTCCTGGTATCAATTCCTCATGGATGCTGAGGGCTAATTATGAGTATATGTATATATGTATATATGTGTATATATACACACATATCTCAAATCACCACGTTATACAATTTAAATGTATACAATGTTATTTGTCAATTATATCTCAATAAAGCTGACAAAAAGAGCACCAACTCTGGAATCAGACAAATCTTATTTCAAATCTTGGCTTGGCTGTTTACTATTCGTATGACTCTGGGAAAGTTATTTAACCTCTCTCTGAGTCTCAAGTGGCTTAGCTCTAACTCGTTCATTTGCTCAACAACGTTTATTAAGCATGTAATAAACGTGCTTGGCATGACAGGCACTGTGCTAGGCACTGGGAATATGATGACAAGAGGAGAGATAAGCACAAATGATAACACCCATAAATGTAAAATTGCAAGTGTTCAAAGTAGTGACAGAGGTACATGGTATTTTGAGATAGTACCTGACCTAGACAGGGTGGTGAAATTGACAGAACTTACTGGGTGACAGATTGAACTTGGAAGAAAATGTAGAGGAATGAGTCAGAAACCATTCTTTGCTTTCTGGCTGGCAGCAGGTGTCATTCACTGAGGCCAGCAGCAGTGCAGGAGGGTCAGGTTTGGAGAATAGTTATGGCTAGTGGAGGACACTCCACTTTTAATGTTGATTAAAAGCCCCTACTAAGTGTTAAGGACATTTCCATATTTGTGTCACTTGATGAAATAATGGTAGCTTCAATAGGAGAAATACTATTCTCATTTTCCGGGAGTGGAAACAGATTCAGAGTATTGAAGTGACTAGCCCTGAGTCTTACAGCTAGTTAGTGACAGATCTGGGATTAACATTCATTCTGTAGCTCAAACTGTGTTTTTTCCACTACTTCACCTGATGGGGCATAGCAAGCCTGCAGAAGAAGGGAAGGCTGGCTGGCCAAGGGCAAGGTCTCCAAAAGGGCAGAAAGGGAGGTGGGAATGGAAGAGGGAGAAGGCGAGCAGAGAGAAAGAATAGTGGCAAAGGCAGCAGGAATTTTCTCCAGTGACTTGACTAAGATTTATTATTTGGAGACAGGTTAAATAGGCCAAACCGAGGCTCATATTTCGTGCCCCCCCTTCTACCAAAATCTGGCTCTGAACTCTGAGGAAGTGGTGGGGAGGGGAATAAATAAGGAGGCAGTTTATGAAGTGGCCCAAGGCCCAGGGCTAAATTTGAAATTAACATGGGGATTTCAGGCAGAGGAGTCAAGTTTCCAGAGCCATAGCTGTGTCCAGCAGCTGGGGCCCCACTGGGGGATAGAAAGTTGACCCTTCCTGGCTAGAGTTTTGGCCCCAGCCTTTCCGTCACCTGCTCCATGCTCCTGGTGTTCTAGGAAGCAATGAGAGTCACTCTTTTGGCTTATAGTTTCTCCTGCCATCAGAAGCGGCCATCAGAAGTGGTCTTCTGTGCAGTCATGTGAGGCAAGGACAAAGGGAGCTGACATAATAGAGCCGAGGAGTAGAAGATTTAGGCAGATGGAGCTAAAGTCTGCCTTTCCTCTCTAGTTGCTGCTTGGCTTCACCAAACCAGTGCCACCCTTGTCCAAGTTTCCCACTCGGCCTTGTTCTAGTTTCATTGGGGCCTGCCTGAGACACAAGTTCAAAGCCAGGGGATTGCTGATGAACTTCTATGGTGTACACCTCATTATTATGTTCTTACGTCCTTTCTAGGTGACAGACAGGAATCTACTAAGCTCTGGGCTCTGAAAATCTCTGGAGGTGTGGAATGTTCTTAGGAATTAAAGAGTTTTCAGCAATAATTTTGAAACTGTGGAAATTTTTTTCCTGTGGGTTTTTATATATATATATATATAGCATATATTTAAAGTATACAACATGTTTTTATATACTATCATAGTGAAATGGTTACTATTGTGAAGCAAATTAACATATCTAGTATCTCATTTAGTTATTTTTTATGTGGTAAGAGCGCCTAATATCCAGTTTTAGCACATTTCCAGCATACAACACAATATTACTAACTGTAGTCCTCATGTTGTACATTAGCTCTGTAGACTTCTGTAACTCACATAACTTTGTTCCCTTTGACCTTCATCTGCCCATTCCCCAGCTGCCCTGCCTCTGGTAACCACTGTTCTATTCTCTATTTCTATGTATTTGGCTTTTTCTTTAATTTCTAAATATAGATATATGTTTTACAAAATTTAAATGTTGTTATCGTACTATACATACACAAGTATCCATTTTAATTTTGCTTACCATTATAAGCCTTTTCCATCTAATTACAGATTCCATAAACATGATTTTACAATAATATTTTATGATTATAAATATAAAGAAGTATGGCTTAGCGCCTGTAGCACAGTGGTTACGGCACCGGCCACATACACTCTGGCTGGTGGGTTCGAAACCAGCCTGGGCCTGCTAAACAGCAATTACAACTGCAACATAAAAATAGCTGGGCATTGTGGTGGGTGCCTGTAGTGCCAGCTACTTGGGGGGCTGAGGCAAGAGAGTTGCTTAAGCCTTAATAGTTTGAGGTTGCTGTGAGTTGTGATGCCATAGCACTCTACCGACATTTTGAGACTTTGTCTCAAAAAAAAAAAAAAAAAAAAAGGAAGTATTACTATAAAGAATTTAGGACATGCAGAAAAGTAAAGATAAGAAAATAATTGATTGCCCATAATCCCATCATTCAGTGGTTATTTGATCATTTCTTTGAAATTGATATGTGTCTATATACTTTAATGGTTGAAATTATAATCATGTATCATTTTGCATTGTTTTATAACCTAATAGGGCTCAACTACAAATTGGACTTTACCTAACAAACATAAAGTATGTAGCCTAATTATTGTACCTATATATTAATCTGAAAACAAGGGAAAAAGGCAAACAAAAATTTATAGCCAGCTATATTTATTATAGCATTATTTTGCACAACAGGAGACTGCTTAAGTAAATTATCATGCGATGTAATTTTATAAAGCCTTTTAAGCTTCATTAACAAAGAGTTTTGATGACATAGGAAAATGCTTCCAGTGAAGGATTAGGCTGTATTTGGGGTTTTTTGTTCTTTGTTTATTTAGATCACAAATATAAGTGAGATCATGCAGTGTTTTTATTTCTGTTTCTGGATGATTTATTTCTCTTAGCATAATGTCCTTCAGGTTAATAAATGTTGTCATGAATGACAGGACCCCCTTTTTAAAGGCTGAATAATATTCCAGTGTGTGTGTGTGTGTGTGTGTGTGTGTGTGTGTGTGTGTATACCACAATTTCTTTATTTGTTCATCTGTCAATGAACTTTAGGTTGATTGCATATCTTGGCTATTGTGAATAGCTGCAAAGAACCTGGGAATTGCAGATATTTCTTTGACATACTAATTTCACTTCCTTTGAGTATATACCTCGAAGAAGAATTGCTAGATCATATGGTAGTTCTATTTTTAAGTTTTTGAGGCACTTCCCTATTGTTTTCACAATGGCTGTACCAATTAAAATTGTGTTTTTATTATACTTAAAACCTAAACTGAATGATATAAGCCTATTCTGTACATCCATCTAGATGGCTACCTTATAACTAAGGACAAGCGTAGGATTTCTGGGCCCTCATTTAAATCTGCCTTGATATATTAGGATCAGATTAGGCTGCATGTAACAGAGAAAAAAATCCCAAATAACAGCAGTTTAAATAAGATAGAAGGTGACTTCTGTATTATGTCCAAAAAGTTCAGAGATCAGATGTGTAGGTACTGCAGCTCCTCCCAGCTCTATGCTGTGCCATCTGAACGTACGGCCTTCATCCTCATGATCCAAGGTGATTTATGTAGCTCCAGTTAAGTCTTGCTCATTTCAAGCAGTAAGATGGAGGAAAGGTCAAAGAAGGACCAGCCCCCTACTCTTTTTAGAAGGTTCCCAAGAAATCCCAAATGGCATTTCCCCTTAAATATCACTGGCCAGAATCTTATACTATGGCTACAAGGAAGGCTGTGGAATATAGTATGCATTTTACTCAGGTACGTCAGGGGAGGAAGGGGGTAGTGAGATGGATAACTAACAATCTCTGCCGCATTTTGTGTAAAAGAACTCATTAGCTTCACAATGTTCTACTTGCATTGTCAAGGACTAATGAGAAAAGAACATAGGAGGACTTAATACATAAATGATGGCTGAGTCCCAGTGAAGGCCAAATGATGTCCCTGAGGGCTGTAGGAATGACAGTTTAGCAGTAGATCTGATAGAAATAAAAGTGGTTCGAGAGCTGAGTCATTGCCTAGCTCACAGTAATATAGCACGACGAAATGACGAACTCAAAAGAATCTGTGTCCCAGTCGGCACCATAGTCACGATCTGAACAGCAATTTAATTTTAGAAAAACAACATCATCTACCTTGTTAAAATCACTGTTGTCCATTTGATTTTTATTGCTTTTGTAGTTTTGTTTACATTTCATTGGAAGTTTGTTTCAGCTTTATAACTGTAGATCAGCCATGAGCATAAAGAGTTTGCAGCTTATTTTCTCTTCGTACATAGTTTAACACTGTAATGAAAATGAGTCAATAATTAGGATCCTTTTAAAGGGGCTACTCAGCTGGGAAATGCTTTCTGAAACCACTAGGGACCGTCATAGCAAACAGGAGGACTGTGGGAGTTGGAATCCCAAACGAAGACTTCTGGCTTCAAATTCAGAGTTCTTTTCACACTACCACCCCAGAGCTGGTGAGGAGGAGGGAGAACAGTGCTGCAAAACAGGTGTAGAACCTAAACATAGCATGTGATCAGAGGAGTCTAACATTGGAAGTATGCATAAAGGTCACATGGCATGCCTCCCGACTGAAGCTTGAACCTCTCTATAAGCCAAGTGCCTGGGTCAGGGGGTGAAGATGAGGTTGGTGGTTTAGGGTGACATCATGGGGTGGGACAGGAGTTTATTGAAACATTATGTTCCTTGACAACCAAGATTCCTTGGGATATTTTCTCACTCTGTTCATATGAATATTTGACAAGCAGAAAAGATCCTGAGGCCAAGTGAATGGAAATGTATCCCCTCCCTTGTCTCTAGTAATCTCCACCCTCCAACCATTTACCACACCCCCCTTTGGCCTGTGATGGTGTTTGCTCATCTAGGCTCCTTTCACTGTATTGTAACTTGGTGGGAAGTCTATTTATAGTGGGGCAAAGGGGCTGTGAGAGGTGCAGAGGTCTCTTTAGAAGATGGGGAGTTGGGGTTGTTTCCAATTACAAATGGAGGGAAGGAAAGCTTCTTCTTCTTCTTTTTTTTTTTTTTTTCCTTTGTGACAGCAGTAAATCTGCCTTGGCCCTGGGCACTGCCACCCCTTAAAGCACTTTTCTTCCTGTTGAGAGGCAATTCCATAGGGATCAAGAAATTCTAAGACTCTACTATCAGGGTGAAAGAAGAATCAGTAAGGAGACTGACATAGAGAGAAAGACAGACTGAGAGTCAGAGAAAGTTATTTACAGAAAGAGATGGTATACCAGGGGTCCTCAAACTGCAGCCCATGGGCCACATGAGGCGGTGTGATTGTACTTTTTTTTTTTTTCCTTCAAAATAAGATATGTGCAGTGTGCATAGGAATTTGTTCATAGTTTTTTGTTTGTTTGTTTGTTTTAACTATAGTCCAGCTCTCCAACCATCTGAGGGACAGTGAACTGGCCCCCTGTTTAAAAAGTTTGAGGACTCCTGGATAGATAGTATATGGAGTGAGAGATAGGAGAGAGATTTTTATTGAAGGAGAGATGGAGAAATACAGGGAAAGAGCCAAAGAGAAAGAAGAGAAGGAAGTAGGAAGGGAGAAAAGAGGAAAGAGAAGAAGGGGTAATAGAAACATTTAAAAGACACATCAAAATTTATAAAAAAAGTCAAGTGCAAGGCAGGGAGAGGCTTCTGGGCCTCTGTGTTGCCTTGAGTGATGAGAAAGAGGATGACCAGAGATAATGTCACCAAGTCTGTGCCATGCTTCCTGCATGGCGAGAACAATGCCAGCCTGATCCTGTCTTTAGGATGCTTCCAGTCGAAACAGCCTTGTTGAGGAGTCACTGCATTTACAGGCATCAGGCCAGTGTAAGAGAAAAATTCATGACAGGCCACAGCACACAAGATATTTGGAAGAGCTCAGGGTAGAGCCAAAGTTGGTGATTGAAAGAGTAGCAGTGCATGTACAGACCGTGTCTTTCATGGAGAATCCATGCTCTGCCCAACCCAAGAGGGTTTTCTGGAGTTGAAGGTAATTTCTGGAGCTGTGGGAAGTGAGGCCACTGGAGTGGCTCAACAGCATGCACAATCAACTAGGGGAGAATTCTCGCTGAAGACTGATTCCCACACTCCTTCAACCTTTCCCCCAACAACTCCCTCAAACTCAGTCCTTGCACGGACAACGTGGAAGCTGTCAGGTTGCCACAAGCCCTGTCACCCTCTCTTCACACTCATTTTCTTTTTTTTAAGATCAACAACAACAACAACAACAAAAATGTACATATTGGTGGAGTACAATGTGAAGTTATGATACATGTATATATTGTAGAATGATTAAGTCAGGCTAATTACTCACAATATGAAAACAACCTTAAGTGACCACCAACAACAGATAAATGGATAAAGAAAATGTCATGTACACGCACCCACACATTCTGGAGTATTGTTTTGGTTTTAAAAGAGGAGAAAATCCTGTCATTTGGGACAACATAGATGAACCTGGAGGACATTGTACTAAGTGAAATAACCTAGGCACAGAAAGACAAATAGCACGTGATTTCACTGATATGTAGAAGAAAAAGTCCAACTCATAGAAGTTGATAGTAGAATGAGGGTTTGCACAGGCTGGAGGAAGGGGTGAGTGGGGAAAGGGGAGGTGCCAGCCAAAGGGTATAAGTTAGACAGGAGGAGTAAGTTCTAGTGATCTATTACACAACCCAGTCACTGTAGCTAGCTATAACTGTATATTTCAAAATGGCTAGAAGAATAGATTTTATTTAAATTAAATTAAAATTTATTTTTATTTTGTTATAATTATAAATTATATATTTATGTAATCATAAATACTATATGATTATACATTATAACACAATTATGTTTATATATTTTGTTTATATATGTTTAAATTTAATATATAAATTATAACATAATTATGTATGTATCATTTATATATTAAATTCATTTATTTATTTAAATTAAATGAAATCCATAGGAATGGACAAATGTATGAGGTGATAGATATGGTAAATGGCCTGAAAATAATTCTACATTTCCTTTGATTCTTTTCCTTTTCCTCCAGGCTCTACCCACTCCCTCCTACTCAGTCTCCATTCCCCATTGCATGCTACATATTGCAGGCTTAAATGGGATAGTCTCTGAGAGGGCATATTAATACATGCCATACCATTCCACCCTCACAGCAGTCCTTTGAGTTGGGTATCATAATCCCTGTTTTAAAAATGAAGAAACTAAAATTCAGAGAGGTTAGGCAACTTAGCCAAGATTGAACAGCAAAGCTGAGGTTCAAACTTTGAAATCCCTGGCTACTCAGCCTACTATCTTTCCACTATGCCAGATAGGATCTCGGGTACACTTAAAAATTCCTATTGAATGAAATTTGGTCCATTTAGGACCCACCAGACTCAGGTGAGGGGACAATGCGGTTCCTAAGAAAGAATGATTGTGGGAACACGATTGAAAATGCCTGGTTGGTGCACCCACTGTCTGAGCCATCAGAGGCATTGGGGGTCAGGAGAGAACAAGCAATAAAAATTAATAGTGCAAAAACAAGTTAATTAAAAACTCCTGCATGTGCAGAGGGAAACATTGCATGTTATCACTTTTTGTCATAATTGTACAAATGTCAAGCTTGGCAGCTGGGTAGCTGGACCTTTGTTCATCTACCACAGAGTCCCTTCCAGTACTCTCATCAGGGCCCAGGGCATCTGCTGGTACATTTGAAGGGTTAGTGAAGGTCTTTCCTGAGACACAATCACCTCTCTTTTGAGTTCTTCTCCCTTTGGTGACCACCCTAGCAGAGAGCCAGTCACCCAGGCTTTAGTCAGATTGGGCCCAGTTGAAGTGTTGTCTCTTCAACAGGCAGCATCTGGAGAACTCAGCTGTGAGGCTATACTCACATAATTTTAGGCAATGTTGAGGAGAGGCTATGAGAAAAGAGGATTTGTCAGTTTCCCCCCACCTTGATTTCTCACTTGCATGGTAGAGCTGTCAGCTTCCTGACTGCCAGCCACGAGAAGGTGATATATATATGATTGCAAGGGATCTCATTTCAACCTTAGTACAATCTTGTGAGGTTTATTATTCCACTATTTGATAAATGACAAAACTGAGGCTCAGAAGAGCTAAGTTGCCCAAGTGCACAGAGCAAGTAAGTAGCAGAGCTGGAATTTGAACCAATGTAGTCTGGCTCTAAAGAACACACTTATAGCGATTACCTGCATCGCCTCCTTACAAACACAATAACAACTGCAACAAAAACAAATGAAAAACCATTCTATTTCTGTCCCACCACCAGAGGTGTGACCATTCTGGTTCTTTGGCCCAGGAGACCCCCAACCTAGGGCTTCTTCCTCCTTCATGACACCATATCCAAGTACAAAGTATCATGGAGCAACTATGTTACTTCGAGAAAGCTGGCCTGGGAATACCAAAGTGGGATTTAAAACTAGGCTTTCCTGACCTCTAATCTCATTATTTCAAACTCATAATTTAGCTCAACTTTTCACATGGGGAGGTCTGATATGACACAAATGGATGTTGTGTGATAAACCTGGGCTGTGTGAATATTTCCCTTCTATATGTTCAATATATAACATTCTCATGGCCTTTTCCTTCCCTTTTGGAGTATTTCTGTATGCTTGCAGGTTAAGAATAATGGGCAATGGCACTGAGCTCCTGCTCTGTGCTATGCACCGTGTTCACTGCCGTATGTGGATAATCCATCTCTTTTCTTCCTCCACAGTCCTATGAGGTAGGTACAATTATTAACTCTATTGTCCGGGTGAAGTGACAGAGGCTCAGGGAGGTTGAATGACTACCTCAAAATTACACAGCTACTGAGTGGCAAACCTAGGATTGTCCCTTGCCCTGTGTGACTCCAGATCTGGGGTTGTTATCTACTACCCAGGGCAGAGATTTGGTAGCTGCTAAGTGAGGGTTTTAACAGAGAGATTGTTCTAGCGACTGTCCCATCGCAAAGATGATGGAATTGATGCTGAGGAATCTTCAATGACTAGCTTAAGTTGCAGTCTATGGGCGAGTTGAGCAGTGACATGAAGCCCCTGCAGTTCTCGTCCCAGTCCTCAGATGCTGTAAGATGTTTGAGGGTAGGGCTTATTGCCCCAGTGTCTAGCATACAGGAGAGATTCAGTTGATACATTTTGATGACGAAGCAAATGCTTCTAATGACCATTTTCAACTGGTCTGGCTTTGTTCTCCTCTAAATGCCAGGTCTTGTCGTGCTCCAGGTCTGCACCAACCTCCCTCTAACAAATGTGGAATATAGATGAGGTTCTGAGCCATCTGTGCTGTTCTGTTTGACTTAAGGTCATCTGTGGATTCACTATCCAGATTTCACCACTAGTATTTCATAAGTTTATTTTTTGCAATTCTGCCCTCTACAGAAGGAAACACATGGAGGGATGGTCACAGTAATGAGGAAGCTGAGGTTATAGCTACCAAAATAAAAATCCAGTAAACAACCTCATATAACAAAAAACAGTACCTAACAGGTACTTAGGGCTTTCCATACAGTAGGCATTGTTTTAAGACATTTATATACACTAATTCATTTCACCCTCACAGCAGTCTAATGAGATAGATGCTGTCATTGTCCCTATTTTACAGATGAAGAAACCGAGACTCTACACAGCTCATAAGTGGCAGAACTGGGATTTTGCCTGTGTTTGATTACGTTTGACTCCAAAGTCTCTGTTCTTGATCATTCCTAGGACAGGGTTTGTGTTTGATGGTACTGTTCATGAAGACAACTACAAAAGGACTACTTTAAGATGGGTGTGGGGTCTACGTGAGTTTGGCTTTTGAATACATCAAGTTTGAGGTATCTTTGTACATCCATTCTGAGATGCCAAGAAGACAGATGGATATGTGGTCTGAAACTCAGAGGAGAGATTGGGGAGTCTTCACCATATAGATAAAAATAACTGACATTTACTAAACATTCACCATGTGCCAGCACTGTCCTAAGAGATTTATGTGGATTAACGATTCTAATTTAATTCTAATGGCAGCCCTATGAAGTTGATGTTTTATTATCCTCATTTCAAAGGCAAGGAAACTAAGGTACAGAGACGTTAAATGACTTACACAGGGTCGTACAGCTGGTAAATTGAAGAGGCAGCATTCAAACATAGGCAGTTTAAAGTTCAGCTTCCTCAATTGTAAAATAAAAAAAAAACAAACAAACCAATTTCCACTAGGCAGAGTTGCTGCAAAGATTATATGTGCCAAACTCTGGCACCTAGTAGGAATTCCACAAATTAGAGCTATTATCATCAATAACATTTAATATTGGAAAAATAACAACTAATATTATTTACATGTATTGATTATTTTACAGTAACATATTATTTTGTAACAGGTGAGACTTAGGGGTTTCTCTACTAGAGTTTCCTTAATTTCTGTTTTCTTAGTTTCCCTGAGAAACTCGTCCTGATTTCTTGGGGCTATTTGTAGATACTGTAAGTAACTGTCTCAGGAAGATTCTGAGGAAAATACAGACCAATGTTTATAAAGAGTTCAGCACAGTGCCTGGCACCTGGTACATTCTCGATAAATGTTAGCCATTTCAGAGCCCTCCTCCTGGCCACCAATTGAATCAGGTCACACCCTGAGCTCCAAATTCCAGCTCCTGACTGCCTCTCAATTCTCTTAGCATCTTTGATTTTTAAAGCACATTAGATGCCCCAGGCCGTTGTCTTCAGTTCAGCTCATTTTAAGGGCTTTCTCTTAGTACTTTCAGGGCAACTCTGTCCTTTCCATCAGCCAGCCCTTCTGGAACGACAAGCACCCTAGGCTCAACCACCCATCGGGAATTCATAATGAAAAAAATCTTCAAAATCCCTTATTTACTTGCTACCATCACTGTGCCCACAGGGGGGCGCTCCATCACATATAATGCTTATATTTTTGCTGCAGCGATTAATCAAAACCAGAAACAGTGGCAGAATATTAATCACATACAAACAGACCCCCACATTTGTTTGGTGACCAGCCCTCTAACATTGGCTACAGTCTGAGCCTTGTACCTTGGCCTCAAGATGCACCCTATTCTGAGGACACTACAGCTGCAAGTTTAAAGACGTGGCTTTAGGAGTCAACCTGCTTAGGTTCTGATTCTGGGTCTGTCACTTTCCAGTGGTATACACTTTGAGCCTGAGATTTCTCACTGAAAACGGGGAATACTATCAATAACTATCTCAGAAAGATTTACAGGAACAGAAGGGTTAATGTTTGTGAAGAGTTTAATACAGTGCCTGGCACCTGCCACACGCTCGATCAATGTTAGCTATTTCTGAGCTCTTCATCCTGGCCACCACCTGATCAGGCCACACACTGAGCTCCAGCTACAAACTGTCTCTCAACTGTCCATCTCACATTGCACGGTCCTGGGAAGGATGGTGGGCAATGACTCCATGAACCTGCATGTCCATTAAGGAAGGCAGAATTTGAGGGTCCCTGATGCTTCTCCACCCTGCCAGCTTCCTGCCCTTCCTACCATGTATTCAGGCTAAGGCTTCAGGTCAGTGTGCTAATTTTGGATTTCAGCTTTCCTGCTGGCCTTGGCCTTGAAGGCAAGCTTAGATTACATGTTCCTGACCTGGAGAGCAACGTCTCCCCTGCCCTAAAACAAATAGGTACATGTATGCCACACACACACACACACACGCGTGCGCGCGCACACACTCTGACATACATTCTCACACACACACTGACACACATTCACACACACACACCCCCCTCTTCGACCCAGACTCCAGGAGCAAATCCTTGCCCAGTGGGGAGGGAGTGAAAGGTAACTGAACCCTGCAAGACAGCTGGGCAGCTGGCTCAGTCCCTGCCAGGCACTTTTCCTAGTAAGGGCATCCTTTGGGTGACAATATCCAATTGAAGACACAGCTCGTAGGGAGCTCCATGACCGTTTCTCTTAGCCCCGCTAGCAATGTCCCCAGAACCCTTTGGGGGGATGTATTTAGAGACCTGCTAGTACTCACTGACCCGGTCAGCCAGCAGCTGGTGCCTGCCCGCTTGCCTGTCTTCCCTCTCCCTCTCTTCCCACCCCAGTGGCTGTATCTGTACTGACAGAGATAAGTGATTCAAATACCCCTACCCCTAATCTGTGGTCTCCTTCAGTGCTGTGTGCAACAGGGGTATTCACCCTCAGTGTTGTTCATAAACTTTGACCCTGCATGCTCACCAACCCCTATACAATTTCAGTTGTTTCCCCAAGGGGGTGAATGAATTCTAGTTCTCCGGCTGGAGGAACGTGGGGCTGTGTTCTCCAGGGTCCCATCAGCTCATGGAGATGGTCTTCTCTTGGGTATGAGTCCAAAGCACTATGTATTCATTTCACAAACATTTAATGAGTTCCTATTATATGTCAAACATCGTTCTCAGTCTAAGATGGATAGTTTTAAAAAAGAAAAAACAAAAAAATTCTCTAAGGAACTCATAATTCAATAGGATTAAAATGCCAGTATTGTGCTTACAACATTCCAGGCACTGTTCTGAGTGCTTTACCATTTATTAACTTATTTAGTCTTCAAAACATCATGGTATAAGGAATATTATCTGCATTTTACTGGTGAGGAAGTTAAGGCTCAGAGAAGTTCATGACTGTAGTGAGTTGAACAGCATCCCCCCCAAATTCCTGTCCACCCTGAACCTCAGAATGTGACTTCCTTTGGAAATAAGTCTCTGCAGATGTGATTAGTTGAGAATCTTAAACTGAAATCCTTCTGGATTTAGGGTGGGTCCCAAATTTAATGACTGGTGTCTTTATAAGAAGAGAAGAGGACACAGAAAGACACAGAGAGGCAGGTGATGTGAAGATGAAGGCAAAGATTGATGTGATGTGTCTACAAGCCAAATGTAGATGTCTGCAGACATCCCTCAGACTCTAGGAGCGAGGTGCAGGACAGTCTTCACAAGGAACTAACTAACCCTGCATATGCTGTGGCTTCATACTTCTAGCCTCCTGAACTGGGAGAGAATAAATTTCTATTTTTTTAAGCCACCCAGTTTGTGGTGATTGGCTACACCACAAAAGGTGTAGGGTGAAATTTCAACCAGCCCTAGGAAATGAATGCAGTGACTTACAGAGCTAAGATTTGAACCTAAACAATTAGGCTCCTGACTCTATCTTCTCAACCCCTCCAGTCTGCTACATCACACACCTGGGGCGGGAAGGGGGTTGGGGGCCTCCACTGGGGAAGGTGGAAGAGCAATTCCCGTGGTGATGCCTAGTAAGCCTCAGTTTTCTCATCTATACCATTAGGAATTTGGGCTTGGTGGTCTTTAAGGTCCTTTCCTGTTGTGACATTTTATGAGTTTGTGGTTCATAGTTTGGGGGAGGAGGTGGCACAATGGCAGTAGTGAGAGCAAGTTGTGGATGGAGGGATAATTACATTATATGTAATTGACCGATTTTCAAAAGGCCTGTGGCTAAGAACCCTATTATGGAAACTTTTTCATTATTTTTCCTGTTGTTCTCTTTCTGGCTGCTTCTCCTCAGCTTCCTCGTCCTTTCCCCTCTCACACGTGCATATGCATCCCCTCACCCACACATATGCCCAGAGACTCCTTTCCCACCCTGGAGAATAAGTTCATATTTATGAATTTCAAACTGCTGTAGGAGGAAGGGCCCAGCATGACTGTCCAGCAGTTCCTGGCAGGGAGAAAGGCATTGTGGGGAGGGAGAGGGCTCTAGAGAGTTGGGGCTGGAAGCAGTGCTATTAAGTATGTTCATTAATAAGCCCAAGAAGGAAATGACTAATAAATTGATGGAACAAGGGTGATGACACCAAACCGCTTGGTTAATTAAAACCACAGAGGTCTTAGAGTGACTCTGAAAAGCCCCTGAGGATAAAAATAGTTGATAAGTAGAAAATAAAGAATAAAACAAATAGTTAATAGGCAGAAAATAAAGAATAAAACCAAGAAAGACCATTCTTTCTTGGGGTAATGGTTGAAGGGATGTGTGTTACAGAGAGGTATCTAAGACTGGGAAGAAGGCAAAAGGACAAAATACTTCAATTCTAAAATGTCTCCCCTTATATGTTTCTGCTGGGTATTGAAACCTCCCAACACTTGCGAGCCTTCTTTAGTGGGGGTGATGCCTGAATGTAGCTGTTTTCCTAGTCACCTCTGGGAATGGGTCTTGGACTATGTCCAGAGCAAATGAGAGGAGCTATGGCACCCACAAAATTCCCTAGATACTGGTCAAGTGAAAGGGCATCTGAGGGTTGTCTCTGTTGTCAACAGCCAAGTGTCACAGAGCCTCCCACTCTAGATGCACCTTTCCCCAGATTAGCCCTCAGAAGATGTTTCAAAAGGAATGATAGGATATGACTTTGGAAATTGCCACAGCAGCAATTTAGGCTCTGGGTGATCATTTGTGGAGCAATGATAGGTACCTCACAACTTGTGTACAGGGACTTCTGCAGTAGAGACTTCCTTAAGGCTTTGTACTTTGAAAGAGTGGTGAAGGACACAAGAAATCTAGAGTTAGATGAGACTCAGCATGTCACCAACCTTAGTTACTTCGCCCATAAAATAGGAGTAATTATAGTGTCTATCTCGTATGGTTGTTTTAAGGATTAGACAACAAGTATAATATGCCATGTTTGGAATATAGAAAATAGCAGCCTTTGTCATTTCTACTTCGATATCTTTCATGTACCTTGAACTTGACATAATTCTGTACTTTCTTACCCTATGTTCCTTATCAGTTTCTTAAACTATAAACTTGAAAGTTACCCTCAGTTTCCCCATTTTCCTTCAACTCCCACCAAGGTAGAGTTACTCTTCTCTATCTCTGTTGTCCCACATTGCCTTTACCCTAGTAAAGACCCTCATCATTTCTCATCCAGACAACAGCCTCCTAACTGGTTTCTAAGTCTTTGCCTCTCTCCTCTGCAGTCCATTCTCCACAGTGTGCCCAGATTAACTTTCTAAAGTGTGAATCTGATTAGGGCAGTGTGCTCTAGCTTAAAATGTTTCCTAGACTTTCCATTTCCTTAAAGACTAAATCTACTGTCCTTATTTTGTCCCACAAGGAAATTAACAATTCTTTTCCTCTTCAATCTCCTCATACATTCTGAATTTGAGCTTCATTGACTCTCTTCCCCAAACATACGATGCTCTTTTACTGCTCCATGCCTTTGCACAGGCTGTTTCTTTCCTCTCTTCTCATCTATCAAACTCCCACTCATCCAATGCCAGGTTCAAATGTGTCCTCCTTTGGGAAGACATTCATGTCCCTCCCAAGTGGACATTTGGTCTCCTGCTCATTCCTCTGTAGCACTTATCCAAGACCTATTTTCAGAACTTCTCTTGTCACCTAATGGTTAAGGATATATTTATGTATCATGGTGCTCTGAATGCTCCCTGTCATAATTCAAGGAATAGAATCAGGACATCTGGCTATAGTTAGCCTATATTCTGGACTCTACTCTTCTTGTTTCTCTAGTGAGTCCGAAACAAATCCTGTCACAGTCCCAAGGAACTTAAGAAACATAGAAAATCTAGGTGACATGGACAGGAACTGATATTGAACAAGCTGATGCTATCTGATAAGATCTGCTCATAACAAGCCCTGATCACCTTCCTGTCTTCAAGATAAATAACTCAGTGCTAATGGCTCTGCAATTGACAGATTTTTTTTTTTTTTTTTTTTTTTTTTTGAGACAGAGTCTCCCTATGTTGCTCTCAGTAAAGTGCTGTGGAGTTACAGCTCACAGCAACCTCCAACTCTTGGGCTTAAGCAATTCTCTTGCCTCAGCCTCCCAAGTAGCTGGGACTACAGGCACCCACCACAATGCCCGGCTATTTTTGTTGTTGTTTTAGCAGGCCCAGGCCAGGTTTGAACCTGCTAGCCCTGTTGTATGTGGCCGGCGCCCTAAGCACTGAACTACAGGTGCCGAGCTTTTAATTGAATGTAGAGACTGCTGCTTTTGCCAGATGTTTTTTCATGAAGTAGCAATGAAAATAATTTAATGGTTGGGGGTCACCACAGCATGAAGAACTGTATTAAAGGGTCATGGCATTAGGAAGGTTGAGAATCACTATTGAATGATCACTAATTGAATGTAGAGACCTCTGCTTTTGGAAAACCAGTGGCTTAAGCCCTCCCTGATCAACAGCTACCTTGGTGTATGTTCTCTCTGGTCTCTATTCAAATTCAACAGACAAGTGTTGAGTGCTTACCATGTGCCAGGCATTTTGCAAGGCATTTTAGAAACATAACCTCATTTAATCATCATAACAACCCTGTCAGGCGGGTATTATCAACTCTATTTGAAATATAAGAAAACCGATGGCTTCAGAGATGAAAGGACTTGCTCAAGATTACTCAACTAATAAAAAGGACATATCATTTTGTGAATTCTTACTATGTGCCTGAGCCTATGTAAAGTACACTGTGGACATTATTTATCTTTTACAGCTGTGAAAAGTAGATATTATCATCTCCATTTTGTAACTAGGGAAATCAGGGCTCAGAGAGATGAAGCGATTTGACCATTATGTCATGATCAGTAAGGAGCAGAGCCAGGATTATGAATCCATGTCTCTCTTTGGGCCCAACAATCTTTCTACCACACCATGTCATCTCTTTGTCCCCCATCAGACTGTGTCTCCTGTGACGAGGAGAGTCATTATCCACAGTGGTGCTTAGCATGATATGCAGACAAACTAGAGCATGAAAGTCAGGATTCTCCAATCCAAACTCCAGGGCCAGATACTGATGTGGAAGCAGTCCTAGGGAGAGCCTGGCTATTTTGTAGCACATGGCCTTGCCTCTTTAGTTCCTGGAGGGAACTGAGGGTTCCAGGAGGAAGCTATTTCCCTGGTAATAAAGCAAGTTCTCAACAAGGAAACACATATTCCTCATAAGATTTTTATCCTGAGAGGCAACTTCTGCTGGCACTAATTGAGTAGAGATAGGAGCTAGACCCAAAGCCATTTCCTTTTCCTGTTCCTCTTTGGGGGGACACATGGATGATAATAGCTGGAACATAGAGTAAGCATCCTTTTTGGGATCCACTCACATCCTGAGTAGTCCTAAACCTCAGTTTCCCCATAAACCCAGTGAGGGGATAGACCAAGAAGCCAACACTAATTGGCTAGAACCTGTTGAGTGCTGTGAAATTTCCAGGCCAGCTCCCAAGTCAATGTCAGCAGGGCCATATACCCAAGCAGCTGGCTTTAGACATAGCACCAAGTTGGGTGCTTTATCTTCTTCCTGACAGGCTCCTGAAGGCAGTGGACTGATGGAGTGAACAGGAAAATGATGATTCTGGCAGGCTTTAGCGAGATCCTTTACTCTCCCCACTACCACCCAGAGCCACAGCCAAATGAAATGGCTCTTGGAATAAAACTAGTTTGTTCCATTAAGGAGATGAGGGTTCTATTTATTGGGGAAAAAGTTTCAAAGGCAGTCAGGTCAACAACCAACACCCATGGTAAGCACTGCTTTGCAAGTAGAACAAATAGGGGGTAATTGTCCAGGCTTGGTGGTAGAGGTTGGATAGCAAGAAGGCAGCTGAGCTGGAATGGGGAGCACCAGCCTGGCAAAGGCAGTTAGCAGCAGTCAGAGCTATCCTCTTCCACTCCTCACCCCTGCTGCTTTTAATGCCCTCAGCCATGCATATCCTGTTTTTATTCCCCAGCCTATTCCCCATTACTTTCTGAAATTTTCCTCCCTGTTTATAACACCTACTGGTCTCAGATGTCATGGAAAATTTCGAGCACCTTAGCAGGCTCTCTCATGCCCTTTCCCAGTTAATATCTGCCTAAGAGGTAACCACCAGTCCAGAATCATCTGGAAGGCTTAAAGCACAGATTACTGGACCTCACCTTTAGAGATTGTGATGCATTGGATTTCAGCTAGGCTCAAGAATTTCCATTTGTAACAAGTATTCTGGTGCTGCTGGTGCTTTGAGAACCACTGTGCTAGTCTGACTTCTATCAGCATTGATCAGTTGTTTGTTCTTCCGTGTACTTTTTTGTGTCTGTCTTCTTTTATTCATCCTTATGCCTGTAATATCTGTGTTGTTGAGTGTCCCTGTAGTTCATTTTTCTTTTTTTTTTTGTTTGCTGCATTTGTATAATTTTATTGTATAAGCATATGACATTAAAAAAAATTCATTCTAATATTGATAGACATTTGACTTATTTCTAGTTAGGGACTATTATGAATAATATTACTGCTTTGAACATTGTTGTACATGCTTTGAGAAGAGCATATGTATTCATTTCTCTAGATACCCATGTATAAAATTGCTAGAGCATAGGCTAAATGTATGTCTATGTGTGCATATATGTGTGTAAATATGTATTTATTTACTTTAAATGGTCTATAAAACCAGTGTATGGTGCCCCACGGTCGCAGTAATGTACACAGCTATGATTTAATAAAAAAAAGATATTGCCAATTTTCTAAAGTGATCATGCCCATTTGTAATCCTACCAGCAGATTATGAGAGTTCCAGGAGCTACTTATCCATGCCAACATTGTATCAATGTCTTTTAAAAATATATAGCCATTTTTTGAGGGGGAGGTAGAGTGATGTCTCATCATGGTTTTTAATTTGCATTTTTGATTTAACTAGATTGCATAATGTAAAGCTATTAGTGGTGATGGGAATGCCCAGTATAGTACCTTCAAGTGGTGAAAAATGGCATGAACATTGCACAAACCAGCTCAAAGGGTAGGATGGAGCACTAGATGGAGAAAGAGTAGAGAAATGTTCATGAAAACAAATCCAAGCTCCTTCATTTTTTTCCTTTTTGGTTTACCATTCTTCCTTGTGCAGACAAGGCATTTCTCTTCGTGGAATGGAGCCAGGACTTCAAAGTTGGCCTTTTAGCTTAGGAATACTGATGATACTATTAATGACAGTCTCTGAGATGGAAATGGACTTGGTGAGTTGGAGGTACAGAAGAAGGCTAATATGGGTGAAATATAAAAGGAAAAGAGGGAAGGATATAGATGATGTCAGAAAGAACAAGGACCGTCATTGACACAGTCTTGTAGACCACAAGAAGGAAACTGGGGTTTATTCTAAGTAAAATGGAAATCCAGCAAGGGGTTTTTGAAGGGAGAGTGATTGAGTATAAAAATATCACTTTTCCTGATAGGTGGAGCAGTGGTTCTCATCCTTGGCTGCACATCATAGTCACCAGGGAAGCTTTTAAAAACGTACTGATTCCTGAGTCTCACCTCCTTAGATTCTGATTCAATTGACCTAGAGTACTGGGCATTGGGAGAGAAGACAGAGAGAAATGGACAGATGTGAGAGGTATTTTGGATGCAGAATATTGTGTGTTTGGAGATTCTCTGTGGTCCACAGGCAGAGGAGGGAGTGAGCAATATGACTCAGTGTCTTACCTGGATCTTATAGTGAATGATGGTGCCATTAAATAAAATGGAGAGGACTGAGGGAAGAGGAACAGTCTGGAGGTAGAACAATAGATTCAGTTTGGGACATGTTCAGTTTCAGATAAAGGAGGTAGATAGGACTCAACAATTAATTGGATTTGGTGAGGGGAGATGGGCTGATAAAGAGCCATGGAAGATTTCCTCCTCTCATGTCCTATATTTTAGTGTATCTGTGACTCTCCTCTTGGTCATTTGCACGTCATTGATTTGCATCTTATTATGGCTGTTCTCTGGGTGCTAAAAGGCTGATCAGCTAAACTTCTTGAAAAAGTGTTAGCTGAGTCCTTTTCATATCCCCCTGTGATATCTTCATTCAAAGAAAATATACATGTTCTCTACCCCACCTTATATTAGCTCATCTACTGCCTTCATATTAGAATTGAGTACATTGGATTCTTGATTCTCCATTCTTGTGATGCTTTACTAAGAAAAATGTGTTTGTTAACTAGCGTGATGAAAATGTGTCAAACGGTCTAGAAAACCAGTGTATGGTGCCCCATGATCACAATAGTGTACACAGCTATGATTTAATAAAAAAAATGAAGAAAAAAAAAAAAAGAAAAATGTGCTCCACCTCCATTCAGGTTAATATAAAAGATGTGAAGTCTCCATCTTTTTTAGTGGCTGAATAGTATTCCATGGTATACACGTATCACAGCTTGTTAATCCATTCCTGGGCTGGTGGGCATTTAGGCATGTCCTACAGGACCTTAAAGAGTAGCTCTTCTGGTAGAATTTTCAAGTATCTATGGCTGGATGGTGGGTAAAGGTTAAGAGAAGCTCTACTACAATTTTGCCTCTTCAATTTCAGTGAGAAAGTGATGGCTTGATCAAGATAAAATGGAGTGCACCCTGACGTTCTCTGGGAAAATACAGGCCCTGGGCTAAGAGTTTTAAATTCATTGCCTTATTTAATTTCTAAAACCACTAGGTTGTTATTACTATTTTACAGTTAATGGAAGTAAGGCCCAGGAAAATTAAGCAACTCAGTCATACAACCAGTCAGATACAGAACTTGGAAGCGTATTTCCACCATGACTACTTACAAAATTGTATTCATTCATTCATTCATTCTCATCTAGTCTAGGGCATCCTGCATAGAAGCCTTCTGAGGTGTATCACAGGGGTAAAGCATTCTCTTAGAAACTAGATCAGCTGGTGAACTGGTGTGGGGGTCACCATTAGTGAGCTCCATCTTTTGGGTCATGTCTTATTGTAATCTGCCATCAATCCTGCCCCTGAAACAGAGATCCTAAGAGCTGGAATAGTCTTTAAAGAGCAAAAAGGCTCATTCTGAAGATAGAGAAACAGGGCAGCACCTGTGACTCAAGGACTAGGGCACTGGCCCCATATGCCAAAGGTAGTGGGTTCAAACCCAGACCCAGTCAAAAACTACAACAACAACAATAACAACAAAAGATAGGGAAACAGGGCAAAGAGAGTCAGTAAGAGGCAGAATAAGGGTAAGCCTACTGGTGGATGTTTCTAAGAGCATATATCTCCAGGAGGAGGCAGCTTTCTGAACAAAGGGGTAAGGGAGAAAAAGAGCAGAATGAATCCTTTGGGGCTATAGCAGGGAACTCTGCCCAGAACTGCCGCAGTCACGTCCCACCCAGTGCTCCCTCTGATGCCAGCCAGCCCTGCAGTCCTCAGCTTGGAGCTAGAAAAAGACATAGGACAGGGCTCCTTAATGAGAACATTTGGGAACCCAGGAAAGGTTAATGATCTGCAGCCTCGACCATCCGTCAGCTGCCCAGCCAGAGACAGTAAACACCGTTACTCATCTAATTAGCCAGGAAAGGCTGGGCAGAGGCTGAAGACGGCGCTTTGGAGATTACAAACTGTGTCCACCCGCTTAGGGTTGCTGAGAGAGGCTACCAGAGGGCACAGGCCCCAATTCCTGAAGGCATTTGGGAGGGGGCTTACTCCTGACTGGCCTCCAGCAGCTCTGGCTACAGGCTGTAGTGAAGGTATGGAAAGGCATGGACATTTACTGAGGGCCTTCTTTGTGGCAGGCACCATGCCAGTCAATTCTACACACATCACCATATTTTGTACCCTTAACGATGCTGTAAGATTCTTACATTTATTAAGCACTTGCTGTATCAGTCACTTTACATATATTACCATATTTTGACCCTTCTAAGAGTCCTAGGAAGTAGCTGATATTTTCTCTATTTTATGGAAAATAAAATGGAGGTTTACAGGGCATAACTGGTTTATTTGTTGATTTATTCAACAAAAGTTTATTGCATGTCCACTCTGTGCCAGACACTGTGCTAGGCGCTGGGACTTTAAGGGTAAAATGACAGATGCACACTTTACCTTCACAGAGCCTGTCTACTGGGAGAGACAGACATTAAACATGAGTTCACAAAACCAGTAAGCAATGAGATGTGGACTGGGATCTAGCGCAGGGGAAAGCTGCAGGAAGGATGGGGATGGGGCCACGGTGACATGTGCTCTGAAAATAAAACTGGTATACCCTGCTCATGACTGGGCTAGTCTGTCTCTAGGAGGCCAAGCCCTGGGGCAAATGATGTATTGCTGTTGGAGGAAGGGAGGTCAAGGAGAACTCTCTAGGCATAAGTGCTTATTGGATTCTGGGAGGCTCTTTTCCTTTCTGCCATGAATGATCCCAGCTCCAAAGAGGAGGTATAGGGGTTAAGAATAATTGTGATTGCTGAACAGTTGATGGGGTGGGCCAAGGCAGCGGGATGGGTCTTCTATTTTTTATTTTTTTGCAGTTTTTGGCCGAGGCCAGATTTGAACCCGCCACCTCCAGTATATGGGGCCAGTGCCCTACTCCTTTGGGCCACAGGCGCTGCCCAGATGGGTATTCTTTTGAGTGCTAACCCTGCACTGTGAGTAGGAGCCCAGGAGCAGTCAGGGGCTATTTCCCCACTGCCCCTACACCCGGGCAAGGAGGCTTTTAATCTAGACTGGAAATGAGACTTATTTTTGTGGAAAGATTAAGTATAACTCATTAAGAACTGAACAAGGCAGTTCTGATTGTTCAGCTCAGAATCCTGGGATTCTTTGAGGGCTTCCTGTAAGAGAGAGAGGAAGGGAAGGAGAGAGACACAGTGAGAGCGTGCGGGTGGGTAAGAGAGCACAAAAGTGTGATGGAGGGAGAGAGAGAGAGCATGTGCAAGTGTATAAGTGAGCAAAAAAAGAGAAAGATAAGAAAGAGTAGAAAGGAAGAAAGTGTGACAGACCAGAGAGACAGAGAGAGTGACAAACAAAGTAAAACAGTAGAGGGAGTGACAGAGAAAAGGGTGAGGCTGGAGTCTGCAATTGGAGTTGGACAGGAGGAGGCTCAAGTGATGGGGTCACCCCTCATCTACTTTGAGGCCCTACAGATCACTGTGGAATCAGGCTTCAAATTGTTGATGCATCCTTAAAAGATAGCTTTTTGCATCAGTGATTCACCGAGTATTCTGGGCAACTGAAGGATGTGGACGTATGCCTGTGTGCACGTACATGTGCATGTATTTACGTATGTGGAGTTGAAACCACCACGTAGGCATGTGTATAACTTTCCCTCACACTCTCCCTTACAAGCCTAGGTTCTTGCAAAATTGTGTGTTATGCAGCTTATAAAGAGAATCCTCTTTTTTCCGCTAAATGATACTCTAACTTCATTCAGGAAAGGTCTCCACTGGAAAGTGAATTCCTGTAATTTGAATCATGGGAAAATCCATCCCCAAACTATGACTATCAGAAGAACTAAGCCCACATCCTCATAAAATCAATATTTAGCCACTTATTAGCTCTGTGACCTTGAGTTGTTTAGTCAACTTTTCTGGGTCTCAATTTTCTTCTCAACAACGAAGCAGTTGTATTTAGTCCTTGGCCACTTTCCCACTTGAGCACGTGCAAGAAACAGGTGTAGGCTGGGCCCCCCAAGGAAATCTATCCTGATGACCTTTAATTTGAAAGGGTGAGGGGAGGGGAGGGGATCAACAGATCAAATCAGAAGACACCGTGGAATGAGGCAGGGGTATAAATAAAGTAATGCCTGAGTAAGTCAACTGACATGGAATGGACCTCTGGAAATTCAGCTGAGTCTGGTCCTCTCGGCCCAGTTGGCTGGTTCAAGGGAGGGGCTGTCCACCTCTCACATCCCTCTTGGCTCCTGTCTGCCTCCCACCTGCTTTCCACTTCCCTTCCACTTCACTGCTTAGTAAGGCTGAGCAGTAGCCTTTCAGTAGGGGAAACAATTCTACACCCCATAGCCTGCCTTGCAGTAGGGGAAACAATTCTACACCCCATTTTTATTTCCAGTGGGAAATCGCAGTTCTGTGCAATGGAATATTCCAGTTTTGCAGACCACATGAAATGTCAGGAAGGATTAATGGAGTCTCCTGACTGAGATCAGCATGCATGATGGTGGGAGGGGAGACAGAGTAAAAGCCCTGATTTGGGCTTCTTCAAGACAATTATGGGTCCCTTGGGAAAAAGTGGCTGTAGTTTACTTGACTGATTGTAAGCAAAGTGAATCCATTCCTCTGCATTCCCAGCCCCTCTGATCCAGACCAGCTCTTCTTTCTGACTGATCATAGAAACAGCCTCTTCCCAGGCCTCTTTACTTCTAGCTTCCTGTCTCTTCTGTTTTGTCCAGCACCCTTCACCTCCATGTTTCTATATCCCAACATTGATCATGTGTCCCCTTTTCTTGACTGTGAGCTATGTAAGAGAAAGGATTAGTCATCTTGTTAATTAATACTTCCCTTCACCAAGCACCATGTTTTTCATAGAGAAGATGCTTAATAGATGAATCAGTGAATGAATAAATAATATGGATCAGTCACTGTACTTATCATTATAGAGTGGTCCTCTCATGTGCCCCCACAATCCACAGCACTTAATGCATCAAAGAACTTATCCCATATTTTATAACTGCTTATTTATCAGATTAGGAATTCTTGAGGGTAGGAACCTCATCTGTCAGATTTATCTCACTTGACATGCTTTATACTCAGCACTGTTTCACTGTGTTGAATGAATGCATGAATCAGTGTCTCACTGGGAATGCATTTTCCATCCATCTCTGACTGTACGTTCAGAAGTTATTGACTGGGAACCTACTATGTGCAAGGCAATGGTCTAGGCATTGGAAGTTTAGCAGTGAACAAGACAGGCAAAAGTCCCTGCTTTGATGGAGCTTATATTCTAGTGAGGAAGACAGTTAATCAATCAATGGACACATTTATATAAGCAAATGTCAAGTAGTGATAAGTGCTATGAAGAAAAATGAAGCAGGGGAAAGGGGTAGAGAATGGTGGAAAAGATTCATATTTTAGGTGGGGACTTTAGGGGAAATCTCTCTGAGGAGGTAACACATGAGCAAGACCTGAATGAGGTGAGTAATTAGGCATTGCAAGCAGAAGGAACTAAGAGGGCCAAGGCTTTGATGCAGGAATGTGCTTGGCAAGTTTCAGAAATAGTGAGGAGGCCAGTATGGCTTAAGTACAGTGAGCAAGGAGATGGGCAGGAGAGATGATCAGAGAGCTGGACAGGGGCCAGGTCATGTAGGGTTGAGGAGGTCACAGGAAAGAGTTTAGAGATTGTCCTATGGAAAATTTAAAGACAACAAAAGACTTTGATGCAGGCAAGCAACATCAATTGATTTATATTTTTTAATAGGTCTGTGAACCCTGGTGAAGAAAATCCCGGAGGCAAGAGTAGGAGGGAACCTGTTAGAAGGCTGGTGCAATAGGCCAGTTGACAAATGATAGTTTGGTCCAGTGTTAGTAGAGGAAGTGAGCAGGGTGTAATTGGATCAGGATGTATTTTGAATATCAGAACTAACAGATTTGTGGATAGTTTGGATGGAGAGTAGGAGAGAAAGAAAGGGGAGTCAGGAATGATTCTGAGGATTTTATTCAGTTCAAGTCCCATTCTTCATGGTTCAGTTTAAAGCCACCTCCTCTGGAAAGCCCTTCCTGACATTCTCTACCTTCTCACCATGGAAATGAATTTCTCTCTCTAGATGCCCATATCATTTGGCAGCTCTGTAATAAAAATGACAGCATTCTACTTCTGGCAGAACTTCTGGCAGTTACCTGTGCACATCTGCCTCCCTCACTTGACTTAGACCTCCTCAGAAAAATCTGTCACATCATGGTCTTTGTAGTGTTTACTAGACCAAGTATGATGACTTATGCAGCGTATTTGACCAACAAATACTGGTGAGATTGAATATATGAACTAAATTGAAGCTGTTTATTATTACTTCCAGTGTATGGTTGCAAAACTCTCCAACCATTAGAAGGTAAGCAGACGAATTATTTCAGCATCACCAGCTTTTAATTACTAAAGTCCACTTGACAGATGCCTCTGCTTGAATTATTGACATCATGAGAATTAAAATGTGATTCCTTGATTAAAGGGAAGCTCATGTGTTGAGTGAGGAGCATGGAGAGTGCTTGAGGGTGGGATATTGAATGGATCCTGTTTTCTCAGCTCATGCTCAGTTAAGAAAGCTGTGAGGGGAAGAGTAATCTATCTAGAGGAAGATCAAGTTGATATTTAGGAAAATAACAAGAGAGAGGGGAGGCAAAGATTTCTGAATCATAAGAGTTTTAGTATATGGACATGGGTTCAACGTTCAATTCTCTCATTTACTACTTATGGTCCTCTGAGCAACTCTTTTTAAAAATTGTTTCATTTGCTTTTAATTGAGGTACAACTTATACACAAAAAGTATATGAATCTTTAGTGCACAACCTGATGAATTGTGACAGATGCATATTCACCTCCAAGATAAAAATGTAGAACATTTTCAGCACCCCAACAGGCTTCCTTAAGCCCCTTCTGTCAGTACCCTCTGAAGAGGTAGCCACTATGATAAAATCTATTACTATGTAACAGTTTTGCCTATTTTATTTTATTATTTTTTGTTAAGTCATACATACATAGATCATGAATACATTTATGTCTTTGTGGGATTCAATGTGTTGATTATTTGTACAAGTTGGAGTGATCACATCCTACTAATTAACATAGCTTTCACCTCATTTACTTAATCATAGTGTTAAGACATTTGTGTTCTATCCTAGATAGATTTAACTTGTACCCTTGCAATATGCTCCATAGGTGTGGTCTCACCATTAACGCTTCCTCTATTGAACCACCCTGCTGCCTTCCCTTCACCCTCCCCTTCTCTCTTTCATCCTGGGCTATAGTTGTGATTCATCTTTCATATGAACGTGTGAGTGATTGTAAATTGGTTTCACAGTAATACTGAGTACATTGGATATTTTTTCCCATTACTGAGATACTTTGCTAAGAAGAATATTTTCCAGCTCCATCCATGTAAACATAAAAGAGGTAAAGTCTCCATCTTTTTTTAATGCTGCATAATATTCCATGGTATACATATACCATAATTTATTAATCCATTTGTGGGTTGATGGGCACTTGGGCTTCTTCCATAAGTTGGCAATTATGAATTGAGCTGCAATGAACAATCTGGTACAAATATCTTTGTTATAAAGTGATTTTTGGTCTTCTGGATATACACCTAGTAGAGGAATTGCAGGATCAAATGGCAGGTTTACATTTAGATCCCTGAGTGTTCTCTAAACTTCTTTCCAAAAGGAACATACTAGCTTGCATTCCCACCAGCAGGGCAGAAGTGTTCCCTTTTTGGCACAATCGTGCCAACATCTGTAGTTTTGAGATTTTGTGATGTGGGCTACTGTTATTGGAGTTAGATGATATCTGAAAGTGATTTGATTTGCATTTCTCTGCTGATTAAAGATGATGAGCATTTTTTCATGTGTCTGCAGACCATGCACCTGTATTCTTCAGAGAAGCTTCTGTTTTTGTCTCTTGCCCACAATGAAATGGGATAACTTGCTCCTTTCTTATTAATAAATTTGAGTTCTCTGTGGATTCTGTTTATTAGACATTTTTGGAATTATTAGACCTTTTTGGAAATATAACCTGCAAAAATCCTCTCCCATTCTGAGAGAATGTCTACTTGCTTTACTTACTGTGTTCTTGGAAGTGCAGAAGCTTTTTAGTTTGACCAGATCCCAGTAATGTATGTTTGATGTTGCTTCAATTGTCTGGGGGGGGGGGGTCCTCCTCATAAAGTATTCTATCAGGCCAATTTTTTCAAGTGTTTTCCTGCACTGTCTCCAAGAATTTTTATAGTTTCATGTTTGAAGTTGAAGTCCTTTAACCAGTGAGAGACAACTTTTCTTAGAGGAGAAAGGTGTGGATTCAGTTTCAGTCTTCTACAAGTCACCAGCCAATTCACCCAGTACCATTTGTTAAATAGGGAATCTTTCCCCCAATTTATATTTTTGATAGGCTTATCAAAGATCAAATGATGGTAAGTTTCTGAGTTCATCTCTTGGTTTTCAATTTTGTTCCATATATCTACCTCTCTATTTTTGTGCCAGTACCATGCTGTTTTGATCAGTATAGATTTATAGTATGCTCTGAAGTCTGGTAGCATGATTCCTCCTGATTTGTTTTTATTTATGAGTAATGTCTTGGCTATTTGAATTTTTTTCTGTTTCCATATAAAATGAAGTACTAATTTTTCCAGATCTTTGAAGTATGACAGAGGTGCTTTCATAGGAATTGCATTAAATCTGTAGATTACTTTGGGTAGTATGGACATTTTAACAGTGTTGATTCTTCTCAGCCATGAGCATGGCACATTTTTCCATTTGTTAACATCTTCAGCTATTACTTTTCTCAGAGTTTCATAGTTCTCTTTATAGAGATCTTTCATGTCCTTTGTTAGGTGACTAACAAATATTAACAGATTACTCCCAGATATTTCATCTTCTTTGGCATTATTGTAAATGGAATAGAGTCCTAGATTATTTTTTCACCTTGACTATTGTTGGTATATATAAAGGCTACAGATTAGTGAGTATAAATTTTGTATCCTGAGACACTGCTGTACTCCTTAATCATTTGTAGGAGTTTTGTAGGTAAGTCCCTGGGGCTTTCCAGATATACAATCATATCATCTACAAAGAGTCACAGTTTGATCTCTGATCCTATTTAGATACTCTTGATTGCCTTCTCTTGCCTGATTGCAATGGTTAAGACTTCCATTATAATGTTAAAAAGCAGTGGAGAAAATGGGCAACCTTGCCTGATTCCTGATCTGAGTGGAAATTATTTCAATTTTACTCAATTCAATACAATATTGGCTGTGGGTTTGCTGTAGATGGCCTCTATCAGTTTAAGAAATGTTCCTTCTATACATATTTTCTGAAGTGTTCTGATCAGGAAAGGATGCTGGATATTGTCAAAAGCATTTTCTGCATCAATTGAGAGAATCATATGGTCTTTGTTTTTTATTTTGTTTATGTGATGTATTATATATATAGATTTATGTATATTGAACCATCCTTGGGACCTTGGGATGAAACCCACCTGGTCATGATGTATAATTTGTTTGATGTATTGCTGGATTCTGTTTGCTAGGATTTTATTGAATATTTTTGCATCAATATTCATTAGATATATTGGTCTATAATTTTCTTTCCTTGTTGGGTCTTTTCCTTGTTTGAGGATCAGGGTGATATTTGCCTCACAGAATGTGTTGAGAAGTATTCCTTCTTTTTCTATGTTTTGGAAAAGGTTAAGTAATATAGGCACTAGTTTGTCTTTAAAGGTTTGGTAGAATTCTGACGTGAAGCCATCAGGTCCTGGGCTTTTGTTTCGGGGGAGATTTCTTATAGTTGATGCTACGTCAAAATTCGATATAGGCTTGTTCAACATTTCCACTTCTTTCTGGCTAAGTCTAGGAAGGTGGCATGTTTCCAAGTATTGGTCTATTTCCTTCAGATTTTCATATTTCTGAGAATAGAGTTTTTTGTAATATTCATGAAGAATTTGTTGAATTTCTGAGGAGTCTGTTGTTATTTGGCCTTTATCATTTCTGACTGATAAAATTAGGAATTTTACTCTTCTACTTCTGCTTAGGTTAGCCAAAGGTTTATCTATTTTATTGACCTTTTCAAAAAACCAACTTTTTGATTCATTGATCTGTTCTATAATTTTTTTAAAAAATTTCATTTAATTCTGCTCTAATTTTAGTTATTTATTTTCTTCTGCTGGGTTTGGGTTTGGAATGTTCTTCCTTTTCCAGTTGCTTGAGATGTCCCATTAAGTTGTTGACTTCCTCTCTTTCCATTCTTTTGAGGAAGGGTTGCAATGCTATAAATTTCCCTCTTAGGACTGCCTTTGTGGTATCCCAGAGGTTCTGGTAATTAGTGTCTTCATTATCATTTTGTTCCAAAAATTTGGTAATTTCCTTCCTAATCTCATCTATGACCCAGCTATCATTCAGCATGAGGTTATTTAGTTTACATGATTTTGTATGAGTATGAAGATTCCTATTATTACTGAGTTAAACTTTTATTCCATGATGGTCCGAGAAAATACAAGGAATGATTTCTATTCTTTTAAATTTGCTTAAGTTAGACTAGTGACCTAAGATGTGATCAATTTTGGAGGATGTTCCAGGGGCTGATGGGAAGAATGTGTGTTCAGTTTTGTTAGGATGAAATGTTCTGTATATGTCCATTAAACCCAGTTGTTGAATGGATAAGTTTAAGTTTAAAATTGCTTTGCTTAGTTTTTTATTGGAGGATCTATCCAACACTGCCAAAGGGGTGTTATAATCTCCGACTGTTATGGTGCTAGAGGAAATCAAGTTGTTCATGTCTATAAAAGTCTCTTTTATAAATTGAGGCAATTCTGGTTGGGTGCATAAATGTTAATAATTGAAGTCTCATCATGTTGAGTGTTGCCCTTAACAAATACGAAGTGACCATCTTTATCTTTCCTTACTTTTGTTGGTTTAAAGCCTATTGTATCTGTGAATAAAATTACACCTGATTTTTTTCTGATTTCCATTTGCCTAAATTATAGATGACCCTCCCTTCACCCTGAGTCTATATTTACCTTTTAAGGTAAATTAGATTTTTGTATGCAGCAGATATCTGGCTTGAGTTTTTGTATCCAGTCAGCAAAACTGTGCCTCTTCAGAGTACAATTTAAGCCATTCACATAAATTGAGAGTATCAATAAGCCTGGTAGTATTTTGGGTATCGAGTTTTTCAAAAGTCCAGTGGACATTTTTAATTCTTTCACCAGTGTGGAAGTTGGAGTTTGATCAAAAGTTTCTGAGTGAGTTTACTTTGGTAGTAGAGCATTGTGCTTGTCATTGTGGAGGATGGGTCTGAGAATATCCTGGAGATCTGGTTTAGTTATGGCAAATTTCTTCAACATGTGAATGTCATTAAAGTATTTAATTTCTTCATCATAGATGAAACTCAGTTTAGCTGGATACAGGATCCTGGGTTGAATGTTATTTTGTTTAAGAAGTTTAAAGTTTGATGACCACCCTCTTCTAGCTTGAAAGGTTTTAGCAGAGAGATCTGCAGTCATTCTAATGTTCTTCCCCTTGTAGTTATGGTTTTCTTATGTTTACTGTTTTCAGAATTTTCTCCTTTATATTAACTTTGGTGAAGCTAATTATAATGTGTTTATGAGAATTTTTATTTAGGTTGAGTCATGCAGGTGTTCTGAAACTGTCTGCTATCTGAATTTTATAATCTTTTGGCATGTCTGGAAAATTCTCTTTGATTATTTCATGAAGTAAATC